>JARYHS010008075.1:186821658-186927234 GCA_031002005.1 Vandiemenella viatica
ATTTACAGAAACCAAAACCCTCTGCTCCTACCCCCCCCTCACCTTAATTTCTGTCGCCGTTGTTCATACAAACCCACAGTATGTAGATGTTGTATTTGACTATAAGCTACGCTGGGACGTTCTGTGGTAGACCCCTGAAGAAAGGAATCAGCCTTCCTGCCTCTGACACAACAGCTTCGTACATCTCCTTTGGAGAGATTCGACGAACCATTTGTTTGTGAACTCAGTTAGATGTTTAGTTTTTGAAGTGATAACTTCTTTAGGCGCACTAAGCGATTTTTGGCTGGATAAAATCTTATGAGTTCGCATTACCGACATGCTAATGTTTAATTTAATTTAATTTAATTAATTGCATTGGAGCACAGGCTCCGGTGGCAATTTCCCTACACCCTCATCTTTCCCCTATCCTGCACCCACCTACATTTGCCCTCTACAAATTTTATCTTTAAATTCTTTCAACGTTTTCGGTAAATTATTCATCATTTCTCTTGGTAACTCATTCCAATCTCTGACACCCTTACCTAAAAAAGAGAATCTTCCCACACCCTTGTGCCTGAAATCGAGTGCCAGCTTGTGGTCATGGTCGTCTTTTCCCTTCCATGCACTACTTTTCATACCTACACCTATATCTTTCCATGCCTCATCGCCAGTATACACCCTGTACACTCCCATCACCCTCCTCATCCTCCTCCTGTCTTGCAATGAATCCCATTCCAGCTCCTTTATCATATCTATCACTGATTGCATTCTGCGATAATTTCCAGAAACAAATCTACAGCCCTTTTTTGCACCCTCTCCAACACCTGTGTTTGATACATAAAATGAGGGTCCCATACTACACTACCATATTCGAGCAATGGTCTGACCAAAGTTTTGTAACCCAATTCCTTTACTTCTCTCGTACATCCCCTCATCACTCTCTCCAACAAGTGCAGAACTTTGAAACCTTTTCCTACCACCTGTGCAATGTGTCCTGCCCACTTAAGGTTGTTATCAAATGTAATGCCAAGATATTTACATTTCAAGTCTTCAGCAAGCAATTCTTTCCTCACCTTGTATTCATAATTAACCTTTTATTTTTTATTTGTTTATCTAATAGGCTGACACTTTCTTTGCATTTATCTTCATCCCATGTTTACCAATCCAACTAGATATCCTGTCCAGATCACCCTGCAACTGTTTACAATCCTCTATCGTTTTGATTCTTTTATATAGCATTATGTCATCTGCAATCAATCTAATTTTAGATAGTAAACAATCAACACAATTGTTCATTAGATTAATGAATAGCAATGGTCCCAATACGCTACACTGCGGCACTCCCATCAGTACATCTGTAGCGGTCTGGTGGCTCATTGGTTAAGGTGTCTGACTGGCGAACGAGAGGTCCCCGGTTAGATTTTTTCGCGTTGGATCCCGCATAATCTTACAAACGCTCAAGAAGAAGATCGTGTCGATTGGTGCAAGGAAATGTTAAAAAAGTACTTTCAAGGTGCATCAAAGGCTGTGTATAACATATACACAGGTGACTAATAATGGATCTATGCATTTGAGCTTGAAACAAAACATCAATCGACTATATGGGTCTGCCAAGACGAGCCAAATCCGACAAAATTTGTTCGCGGAAGAAGCACATCGAAGCACATGGTTGCCTGTTTCTTCGGCATTACCGGTCACGTGGCGACAGTGGCGTTAGAGCAACGTAGGACGGTCAACTCTGAATGGTACACGGCCATTTGTTTACCAGAAGTCTTTGGAGGAATTCGGAAAAAGTCGAAGAAGGGGTGAATAATTCTTCATCACGACGATGTGAGCTGTCACACATCTACTCAAACAAAGGAATTTTTGACCAGTCAAGACATCGAATTGATGTACAACCCTGATTTGGCACCCAATGACTTCTTTTAATTCCCGCACATCAAAAACAAATTACGTGGTCAACGATTTTCGACACCCGAAGGAGCGGTTGATGCATTCAAGACACATGTTCTGGAGTTACCTCCGTCGGAGTGGAAAAAGTGCTTGGAAAATAGGCTCAAACGCATTCAAAAGTCTATTGATTGATGTTCACGGAGAATATTTTGAGAAACAATGAAACCAATTTTGATCATAAATATTTGTTTTTTCATTATTAGGCCAGAAATATTAATAGCAACCCTCGTACAGCCCACAAAATGATTTGGACACGGATACGTTGCCTGAAGCCACGCTGACGTCATGGTTATTAAGGAATTGAGCGGCTGACTTTGCTGCCGGTTCCAGGAGACTCTACCTTCGGAGCGCACTCAACACCAAGAAAAATGAACACTAGTGGACCAAAGTGCGGCTGTGACAATTGGTGGTGGTAATAGTAGTATTAGTAGTAGTAGTAGTAATGTTAGTAGTAATATTAGGGACAATAGCAGTAGTAGTAGATGTAGTAGTGGTGTGGTACCCATTCTGTTTAATAACAGTAGATGTAATAGATATTGGAATTTTAATCAAAATTTTCTTGGATTCATTGTTTATATGTTAATACGTATATATATATATATATATATATATATATATAGGATAAAATATATGTACATGTTAAAGAATGGAAATAAGGGCCCAGATTAGATACTAGGTGCAGGGCTATGTTGCATATGGAAAATAAATAAATATTAAGGGACTGTAGTTATTATGGAAGGGAGGGACGGGGTGTGGGACTTTCCCAGTGCCGCCACGCGTTGATCCGTTGGTGGTCAAACAGTCGGGAGGACGGATTGCGGGGGCGGCGAACCCACTCTGTCACGCCGGGACAAAGCCGCCAGGGTTCGGTGACCCGAGGGCTCCAGAAAGGAGTGTCGACCCCGCATGCCCGATCCTCCTCGGGTGAGACGGGACAATGCCCGGGGGCGGCGACCCCGAGAGAAACGCAACCACCCCGCCGGAACCATTGTCCCTCCGCAAACACCCAAAACAGAGGTCCTGTGCGTGGGTGGCCATGTAGCACCACGCCGTCCCAACGACAAGTGCTTCATTTAATGGAGCTGAGGGAATTGTGATAAAGCGGCTATAGACCACCCAATTTCGGTCCCAATCTGCTGGGTAAACCTGGCAGGGGCCCTGCAGATTGGCTCGTAAGTAGGCAAATTGGGTCTGATACTCCCGATATCGGGAGATTGGCAAAGCCGATAAACAATTTACAAATTGTTCCTGCATACAGGAAGTAAATTGAGAGGTCCGTAGCGGGATTGCAACGATAGACATAATTTCGGCTGAGTTGGCTTGGAGCAGAGAGCGAGTGCGTTTCGTGCCATTAGTTGTGTGTATCGTTAAAAATGTCTAAAGAGAAAGAGCTGTGGACGGATATATTGAAAATTTATAAGAATGTACCTCCAAAAACTACATAAACCGCAAAATGCGGAAGAAGGATTTAGAGTTGTGCTCGAAATTTGAGAGGAATTGGACCAGGAAGTAACAGTGGCAGTCTTTTTCTTCTTGCTTAATGTAGCGTTTTAGATATTTGTATATAGCATAACATGTTTCAGGTATGATGTCTGAAAGCACTGGTGGTGAAATCGGCGATCTAAATTACATGTCTTCTTACGTTTGTCTACTTGCCAAAAATTGTAAAGTAACGAATAATCTTTGTCTGGCGCTTATAGTTTCATGCATTAGAGTATTTATATATGTAAGGGGTCACTAAGCGAGGATCTCTGAAAAACTTTCAGAATCTACTGCCAGAAAATTTATAAAATCTTCTGGCTCTGGGCTTCTCAAAATAATCATATTAGGTAAGTTTTTTTTTTTTTTCTTAATAAAATCCATTTCTTCACCTAGTATCTGCTGCTTTTTCTGCCAGTAGAAACAGTATTACAGATTATTATTGAAACGATGTCTACTTTATGTGGTTTCGACAGAAAAGGAGCCATTGTCAAGCGCATGCAACTAGCAGTGACAAGATCACAATGTAAACTGAAACTGGGAGCGACACTGTGATGTGTGGAGGGAAGCCCCGTATGATTTTCCTGCGGACTAGGGCCGAAACTGGCTCGTCTGTTTACAAAAACTTTAGTCTTACTATTGCTTCAGTTTGGTGAAGTACTGTGGGATCCAAATTGTGGGTCTCAAAGACAGAAGTTGGAAGGGATGCAAATGAGGGAAAACACATTTGTCAGTAGAAATTACCGTAGTATACAATCTGTAAGTGATGTGATAAAGAAGCTGGGTAGGGAGTCGTTTGAAGACGGAAGGTGGCTGCACGGAGTGCTGGGAGTGTAAAGGCGTGTACTGGCGATGAGGACAGTTACGGGTGGAGCACGGAAACGAAGAGATGGCAGGTTACCACATGGCTGCTCTTCCATCTTCTGCTCTTCACTTCGCGCAGTTGCCGCTTTCTTTGATGTTATCTCTGTCTGGTGCCTCCTTCTTCCTGTCACTCTCCTGGTGCGTCCTCTAGCAAGCACTTCTCTCTCAGCAAGTGTCCCATACAGTTCTTCTTTCTTTCTCTTGTGACTTCCGGTAGTTTCCACCTCTCGATGACCCCAGCAGGCCAACACCAACCACCCAGCTTATCCTCCACATTCACGTCTCAAAAGCTTCTGTCCGTATTTCTCCTTCTCGTCTCAGTGTCCAAGTCTTTGTCCCATAAAGAGTCACACCCCATACAAAACATTTGACAAGTCTTTTCCTATTATTATTGTTATCACTCTTGACGAATTCTCCCAAAAATGGAAGACGTCAAGCAAATGACCCAATCAAGTTTTCTTTGAGTTCTTTTTGTTGTTACAATAGGCTTTCATTCTTTCAGAAAAAGCATGTTTTTGTTCTTCCAACCACTCTGGTCTGTATTGTTTTTGATTTGATTGCTCACTTATAACTTCCCATTTGTCTTCTTTGTGTCTGAAGGTGTCTCTTTCTAAGATGTCTGTTGTTCCTATGTTTGCACTTTTAAGATCCTTCCGAATTTCATTCAGGCAAGGTGTTGGATTTAAAAGTGAAGTTACATAATTATTATCATATTTGTCAATCGATTTTCTGGTAGGCTGTTAAGGTGACCAAAGAATTTCATTCGCCTTTTCTTGATGTCAGTTTCGATACTTGAAAACTTTTCTGTGGTTTTGATTGATTGTAGTCTGTAACCATCTTTAGTGAGTATTGCTCCTAGGATTTTTCTAATGATTTTTCTCTCTACGTTTTTTATTTCTTCAAGGTCGTGTTTTCTGTTAAGCGTTAACGTTTCCCTTGCATAAAGGACTGTTGGTTTTATGACTGTGTTATAGTGCCGAATTTTGGTTTGTCTTGACATGGATGTTTTGTTGTAGAGATTTTGCACTAACTCTTTCTTTTTTTTTTTTTTTTTTTTACTTTTTGGAGGCGATTTTGTTTTGAGATTTTCTCAAGGCCTGTCGGTTCGATGAATTCTCCGAGGTATTTAAAGTATGGGACCATGTTGATTTTACCGAATTTGTTCTCAAACTTGCTATTTCTGTCTTTGAACATATGAATTCAGTTTTCTCGGATGGGATTAGTAATCCTACTTTTTCTGCACATTCTTTGTCTCAAGCTGTTTGATGGTAGTCTCTTCATCTTCTGCTAGTACCGCCAAATCATCCGCAAAAGCGAGGTATTGTATGTAGAGGTTGTTTTTGAGAAAGCCAAGTGGAATTGGCTTCCAACACTTACATTTCTTGAGTTCATTCTCCCACTCTTCCATAACTTTGTCTATAACGACGTTGAACAGAAGAGGAGAGAGCCCATCGCCTTGTCTCACACCTGTTTGAATGTCAAAGGGTTCTGAAGTTTCTCCCATGAATTTTACTTTAGATTTAGTGCCAATTAGTGTTTGTTTTATGAGTTCTCGTGTTTTTGGATCTAATCCCCTTTCTTCTAAAATTTCGAATAGTGAAGACCTGTCAATTGAGTCGACATTTATTATTGTTATTATTTGCTGTTATCAGTCTTTCGAGTGGTTTGATGCAATCCTCCATCCCTTCCTATCCTGTGCTAACCTCTTCATTTCTACATACCCCTTACAACCCACGTCCTCAATTATCTGCTTCATATATTCTAATCTCTGTCTTCCTCTACAGTTCTTACCTTCGACTGTTCCCTCCACTAACAAATTAACCAATCCAGCATGTCTCAAAACATGACCTACCAGCCTATCTCTTCTTTGAGTAAGACGTGTTCCAAGACGTCTTTCCTCACCCTCCATTCCCAAAACAAGTTCATTTCGTACCTTATCTGTCCACTTAATTTTCAGCATTCTTCTTTACCACCACATCTCAAATCCTTAAATTTTCTTTCTGTCTGGTTTTCCTAAAGTGCTATGTTCCACATATAGACCTTTAAAAAGTTCTTACCTAGGGCTATATCAATATTTGAAACTAAAACATTTATTTTCATCAGAAGCTCTTCTCGCAAGTGCTATCCGCTTTTACTTTGTTCCTGCTTCGGCTATCTGTTGTAAATTTATTTCATAAGTAGCAGAATTCATTTAATTCTTCTATCGAATCTGATCCCATTTTTATATTTAATCCACTGTCACTTTTCTTTTTCTAAGGTTTATATTTAGTCCAAAATCTTCCTTCAGCATTTTTTTCATTCCATTCAGTAACTTCTCAAGATCCTCGGTCTAATCTGCTAACAACGCAATGCGTCAGCAAATCGTAGCGTACTGATCTTTTTTCTGTTTGAACACTTATGCTACATTCAATTTTTCCTTTGCTTCCTTTATTGTTTCCTCTGCATGTAAACTGAATATTAATAGAGTTAGATTACAACTGTGTGTCACACCCTTTTTAACTGATGCATGTCTCCCGTAATTCTCTACATTTATTTTAGTCACTTAATTTTTATATATTTTCTATCCTGATATTTCAGACCTGTTGTCTTACAAAATTCGAATATCTTATCTCACTTTAACAAAATGTTTTTATAAATCAAAAAATGTTGTTTTATTGATCAGCCCTTCAAGAGAAGTTAGGGAGTTGGGTTACAAAACTTTGGTCAGACCATTGGTTGAATATGGTGGTGTAGTTTGTGACCCACATTTAGGCTACCAAATACAGGAGTTGGAAGGTGTGCAAAGAAGAGCAGCTAGATTTGTTTCTGGAATTTATCGCAGGACCCAGTCAATAACTGATATGATAATGGAGCTGGATTGGGAATCATTGGAGGAAAGGAGTAGGATGAAGAGAGTGCTGGGAATGTACAGGGCATATGTTGGTGATGTGGCTTGGAGGGATATTGGTCAAAGAATTAGGGTTAGTGCATGCAAGGGGTAAGGCGACCATGACCACAAACTGCCGCTCGATTTCATGCATAAGGGAGTGGGAAAATTTTCTTTAGTTGGGTAGGGTGTCAGGGATTGGAACAAATTAACAAGTGATGAATAATTTACCATAAACGCTCAAGAAATTTAAAATTAAAATTTGTAAATCAGAAAAGTAAATGGATGACCAATTTAACATTCCAATTATAAAAGAATATTTATATATTATAAAACTGGTAATTAGATTACTTGGAGAATTGCCACAGGGGCGTTAGCTCCATAGCAATTAAATTAATAATTATATTTTAAAAACAGAATGGCTTCACTTGTAAAGGGGTTTTATCTAAACCAAATCTGATCTTCATCTATTATCCGTAGCATTATCCTTTCTATTCATCTTATTTATTATCCCGGGCAGTAGCTTTGAAGAATGCGATGTTAGACTTATGGTGAGGTAATTCTCATTCTGCCATCTTGTGTTCCTTTTTGGAAATGTTAAGATCATTGTTAACTAGAATCAGTTGTAACCTCTCCAGTTTGATATCAGTTTGAATAATCTTTGGAATCCTTCTTAGACTATTGATGTCAGAAGTTCTGCAGGAATCTCATCAATTCCAACCGGTTTATTTGATTTCAAATCTAACAAAACTCAATCAAATGCGGTCCTTAAAACAGGATCTCCTAAGTCATAAGTATTAACATTGACTTATTTTTCTAGTACACTGTAATTCAAATCACCACCAACAACATACAATTTGGCAATGTATTCATTCTGTTGGTTAGCTCTCTCTTCTAAACGTCAAACAGGTTTTCCATCAGCACTGTTTATACATATTTTCTTCATTTCTCGAAAATGCTGTTTGATCATTTTATGGCCCATGTCTTCTTTACCTACGATCACTTACTTTTCTACTTTTTCGCACTTTTCTTGCAGTCACTTTTGTTTTGCTACCTTGACTTTTTCCGTTTATCTAATTTTTAAAATGTCTGTATTGCTCTCTTCCTGCTTCATCCTGAGCAATTTTGGGCTTACTCCCCTGATTCAACAACTGCAAAATATCTTCTGTGATCCATGTATTTCGGAAAGCCTTTTTTTCTTTTTCAAAAAAGCTTAATGTTTCTTTACCAACTTTCATTATTTCGGTCTTTAATGCATTCCATTCGTCCTCGGTTGAGCTCCTTTCAGAGTTACTTCTTAGACCTAAGTCTACCATTTCTGCAAATTTTTCTCTTGTGCTAGAATGTTTCAGTTTATTCACTTCCAGTCTATTCTGCTTATACTGCTTCCTTATTCGCTTTAATTTCAGTCTGCACTTCATTACTATTAGATTATGGTCAGAGTCTATGTCTGCTCCTGGGTACGCTTTACAGTCGAGAACTTTATTCCTGAATCTCTGTTTGACCATGATATAATCTAGCTGATATCTGCCTGTATCCCTAGGACGTTTCCAGGTGTATATCCTTCTTGCATGGTTCTTAATCAGTGTGTTTGCCACAACTAACTTATATCTTTCACAAAATTCTAACAACCTGCTTCCTTGCGTATTTCTTTCTCTTACACCAAAACTTCCTACTGTTTATAACAACACACCTGTTTCCCTACTCTCTTGTACATCATAAATCCCAGACCAGTAACTCCAGTGACAGCTTGTGTGCTAATTATCCTGTGTTCTCGAGACCAGAAATCCTGTGCGTCCTTCTACTTAATCTCACTAATCCCAACGACAGTGACAATGACATTATCGATACTACTCATCGATCCCATCACATACGATACTCCAGAACAGGACGCATCACTGTTCTATATGCTGTCTCCTCTACAGTACATTGCAATTCTTTTAAATTCGACCCTTGAATCGCAGTCTAGAATTAGCTTCTAAGCGACTGTTGTTTTACCCTGACGGCATTCCATGGTGGTTTTTGCTGTTCGGCCGTCTTGACACAACAAAACTGAAAAGAAACTTACTAGTAACTCAAGTTACCAACAGTCACTTCCAGTGTTATTGAATGGAGCGCCACGGACGGCGCTACTAGTTGTCAACCAGTTCCAGGTGACTGCATGTCGCTCGCTAGGTGATTTCAGTTGCTTGTTGCCGAGTGATTTCACGGTATCAACGAACAACAATTGGGCATTTTATTGGTGGGAAAGTTGAAAAATACCCCGTTTTATACAATATCCTCCTTCCCAGATACTCAAATAAAGACGAAACTTTAAAGGCGTGTTCTGAATTTGGGAATGCAATGAATATGACTGCTATTTAATATTATATATAGAGATGTGCGTTATTTGAAATACATATTGCAAACGCAAGATAACTTTTTTTTTTTTTTAATGTAAGGAGACCGGGTTCTCTTGCAAGGTTCAGCGAACAATCTGAAATGGCTGTTTGAATTGTATCCAAGATCGTTTATAAATATCCCTAATAGTAGTGGTCCCAGTACGCATCCCTGCGGGACGCTTCATTTCATTTCTACATACGTATATGAGTGTCCACTTGCGACGACACACTGGGACCACACACTTAAGAAAACTCTCATTCATTTACATATCTGATGCCACATTCTGTTCGGTCGCATGTTCGTTAAGTGGTGGTTGTGTGGAACAGTGTCGAAACTTTTCGCAAATTCTGAAGGACGCACATGCATCAGTTAAAAACGGTATGAGACAAGGTTGTGCTCTATCCACATTAATATTCAGCTTGTATGCAGACGAAGCAGTAAAGGAAGTGAAAAATGTTTTGAATGTGGGATAAGTGTTCAAGGAGCAAAAATCAGCATGCTACGATTTTCTGGTGACATTGTATTGTTAGCAGAGCAGGCTAAGAATATGGAGAAATTACTGAATGGCATGAACAAAATACCGAAAGAAGATTTTGGACTAAATATAAACCAAAGCAAGACAAAACTGATGAAATGTAGTAGAAATGATACCAATAAAGTAGATTAAATATAAGAATAGGATCGAAGCAATAGGAGAAGTAATAAGTGAATTCTGCTATTTGGCAAGTAAAATTACAGGTGATGGGCGAAGCAGGAATGATGTTAAAAACAGAACAGCAATAGCGAAAAAAGCTTTAATGAAAAAGAGAAATGTTTTAGTTTGAGATATAGATCTGGGACTCGAAAATAACTTTTTAAAACTCCATGTGTGGAGCACAGCACTTTATGGCAGCGAAACATGGACTTTAGGAATACCAGAAAAAAGGAATATTGAAGCATTTGAAATGTGGTGCTACAGAAGAATGCTGAAAATTAGGTGACGGAAACGAAAGAAGTTTGTGGAAGAGTCTTATAGAAATAAGAGACAGGCTGGTAGGTCATATTTTGAGACATGCGGGATTGGTTAATTTGCTTGTGGAGGGAACAGTCGAAGGTAGTAAGAATTGTAGAGCAAGACACAGATTAGAATATATGAAGCATATAATTGAGGACGAGGGTTGTAAGGGTATGTAGAAATGAAGAGGTTAGCAGAAGATAAGAAAGGATGGAGGACTGCATCAAACCAGTCGAGAGACTGGTGACAGCCAAAATAAAAAGGGCTGCATCAACTGGCAGGAGATCAGTAGCGTGGACGAGGTCATGGAGAGAGCTGTGGTCGGCAGAGAGGCAGCTAGGGTGCGTGCCACCCAGGAAGCGCCACACAAAACTAACGGTGCCGCGCCTCTGGGGACTCCTGTGGCAAATGGACCACACGTCAAAACAGGCTGCATCCAAAAGACCTCGACCACGTACTAGAGAAACGCGGCAGAGAGGCG
The DNA here is from genome assembly GCA_031002005.1 of Vandiemenella viatica. Classification (NCBI taxonomy): domain Eukaryota; kingdom Metazoa; phylum Arthropoda; class Insecta; order Orthoptera; family Morabidae; genus Vandiemenella; species Vandiemenella viatica. The sequence goes on from JARYHS010008075.1 coordinate 186,832,657, forward strand.
GCACACAAAGCACACCACACTCGCTACTAGGCAGTATGTACCGAGCGTCCAGATACTACGTAACTCTATTTTCAACTGTGTAACCTCTCCCCCCCCCCCCCAACACACCTCGTAGCTTCTGCCTTTTCCCCCTCCCCTTCCGCGTACCACGTTGCTTATTACACTATTGATTCCAGAAGACAGTTTGTATTGTTTTCTCTCGTCAATCGTAAATTACATACGGAGGTAGTTATGTGGCGGAAATGAATATTCACGTTCTGTTCTGACAAATAATATCAATGAAAAACTAGCCCGAGCCACGTAGTTTATGGACGCTCCATAACGCTCCAATCAGAGGTTTTCTACCTCCCTCGGTGAACTTGAAGGGATCTCGAGCCAAGGCATCTATCTTCAACGCGCGTGAATTGTGTTCTGTCTGACAGTTTTGCTTTGTTTTGGTGACCCATTAAGCACTATTGTTCTGCTTAGCTTTTATTCGTTAGAAGCGTTTCGGCTATGTGCTATGCGGCGTCGTCAGTGGATACAAATATACGGAATGTTTCTCTGGAGAACTCAAATATCTCTACAGTGTAGTTCACAGATCATTGTGAAGATAAAGATACTACGTTCATTAGAATGCATACACGTAGCATCAGTCATACAGGCAAGAGGGGCTGATACTGATAAATGGGCTCATAGTTAGTAGTTTGTTTGTTTGTACTTTTAACTCGATTTTGTAATCACTGAAAAGTAAAAAAGGGAGTGCCACAGGGCACTGTATAGGAAACATTGGTATTCATTGTTTTAATGAATTATTGTGTGGATGGTTTAGTATCAGAAATTACATTGTTTGTAGATGACATAATGCTATATAAAAGGATAAAAACGGTAGAGGACTGTAAACAGCTGCAGGGTGATCTGGACAGGATATCTAGTTGGGTTCGTAAACATGAGATGAAGATAAATGCAAAGAAGAGTCAGCTTATTAGATACACAAATAAAAAAAACTAAAGGTTGATTATGATTGTAAGGTGGGGAACGAATTACTTCTTGAAGACTTGGCATTGTATTTGATAACTAGCTTAACTGGGCAGGACATATTAGACAGATGGTAGGAAAACGTTTCAAAATTCTGCACTTGTTGGAGAGAGTGATTAGGGGATGTACGAGAGAAGTAAATGAATTGGGTTACAAACCTGATCACTGCTGGAATATGGTAGAGTAGTATGGGAACGACATTTTGAGTATCAAATACGTACAGGATTTGGAGAGGGTGCAAAAAAAAGGGGTTATTAGATTTCTATCTGGAAATTTCCGCAGAACGCAATCAGTAACAGATATGATAAAAGAGCTGGAATGGGAGTCATTGCAAGACAGGAGGAGGATGAGGAGGGTCATGGGAGTGTACAAGGCGTATACTGGTGGTAAGGTATGGAAAGATATTCGCGAAGAATCAGAAGTAATATATGGAAGGGAAAAGATGACCATGACCACAAGCTGGCACTCGATTCCAGGCACAAGGGTGTAGGAAGATTTCTTCTTTTAGGGAAGGGTGCCAAGGATTGGAATAAGTTACCAAGAGAAATGATGAATAATTGACCAAAAACGTTGAAAGAATTTAAAGTTGAAATTTGTAGAGAGCAAACGTAGGTACTTTAGGAAAGGAGGAAGATGGGTGTGTAGGAAAATTGCCACTGGGGCGTGCGCTCCATGGCAACTAAAATAATTTAAATTGAACGCATACTCTCTCAATCATTTCGTTTCCCTCTGCCGTTGTGGGTTGTGTGTATTGGCGGCAGTGCCGATACAGCACTGTAACTTGTGGAAGTCATCCATCTTGGACCGCTGCCCCGCCCCTGTAGAAAGCTGCCGTGGGAAGCACCTGCAGGGTGAACCACCCCCAGACGGGGCGTTCACCCCCGCGTCCCGTTAGCCGCGCAGCTCTCTCCCCGCTAACAGTACCCTGCCTCTCCCGCGGGAACACGCTCCGTCCCCAGGGACCCAGCCTTCTCGCAGCCAGCAAACAATCTGCAGTCCCGGCCCATTTCCAGTACCGAATTTTTCTGGATTAAATTTGTCAATCCCGGGATCTTCGGAATTGACAACAAATAAGAAAAAAATGTTATGAAACATAGATCGTAAAAAGGAAAATATCCGAACGAAATGCAGACAATTTATGTGTCACCAGTGCCGGATCCAGTAGGGATTGGGGCTGAGGGGGTCAAGCCTGCCACCCCCCCCCCCAAATGCGTCTTGGTCCACTCCCGGCATAGTAATTTTATGGATAGTTTTTTCTGCTTTTTATTACGGGCATCTGTCTTAAATAAAATGTTGACATGAGGTTTCTGTCGCTCACCCTCACTCCCTTCCCCCCTCCCCCCACTCCTATTTCAGCTCACATTATCCGAGGTGACTATAAAGCATACCCTCGCCCCTAGTCAAGCCCCCCCCAAAACCATAATCCTGGATCCCCCCCCCCTGTCTGTCACCGTTACTTTGCTTCTCTTTTCCGTCATCTTGTTTTATCAGATGACTTTAGTTGCATCTGCGCCGACAATCAGAAAAGTTGTGAGTGCCAGGGTGTCTAAAAAGCTGCACTTTGCATAGCGTAAGTGCAATTATTAATTCTTTTTTGGTTAGTTACCGTAAATTACCTAAATTAATGGTTATATAAAAAGTTCTAGACTGTAAAGCGTACCCAGGAGCAGACACAGACTCTGACCATAATTTGATAATAATGGAGTGCAGGCTGAAATTTAAGCCAATAAGAAAGCAGTATAAGCATTACATACTGGAAGTGAATAAACTGAAACAATCTAGCACGAGAGAAAAATTTGCAGAAATGGTAGACTTGGGTCTAAGAAGTAACTGTGAAAGGAGCTCAACCGAGGACGAATGGAATGCATTAAAGACCGAAATAGTGAAAGCTGGCAAAAAAACGTTAGGCTTTAGGGAACAAGCTGCCGAAAACCTTGGATCACAGAAGAAATTTTGGAGCTGATGGATCAGAGGAGAAGGTACAAAAATGCTCAGGATGAAGCAGGAAGAGAACAATACAGGCAATTTAGAAATCAAATAAATAGGAAAAGCAAAATAGCGATAGAAAAATGGCTACAAGCAAAGTGTGATGAAATAGAAAAGGAAATGGTTGTAGGTAAAGTAGATGTTGCCTACAGAAAGATCAAACAGAATTTTGGAGAAATGAAGAAAAGAGGTATGAACATTGAAGCTGCGGATGGAAAATCTCTTTTAAGTTCAGAAGATATAGCTAACCGATGGAAGGAATACATTGAGAAACTGTATGTTGGGGACGACTTGAACACTAGTGTATTGGAAAAGGAAGGCGATGTCGACATTGATGACTTAGGAGATCCTGTTTTGAAGATAGAATTTGATAAAGCTCTGAATGACTTGAAAGCAAATAAGGCAGTTTATTAAGGTTCTTCGGTGGTTTAATTACTGATTAATTAATTAAAAAGTCCACCAAACAGGTTATTTTTGAAGAGCTGTTTTATTTTGAATCAAAACAACAAGTCAGCGATATTCACAAGCATGGTTACAATCCAAAGATGCACTTCTGAGTCGTTGCAAATAAAATCTTTGTGAACTCAACTGAATACTGTCAACTAAACTGACTTACTAACTGAATGAATAACTGAATGAATGAATGAATTTGTCTGTCCAGGCGATCTGTTTACATAATCTCTATCGAAATTACGAGAATTCTTCAAAGGCATCCGCCCGATATTTCTCGATCATTAACAATCACTCAAACAATCTAACATATTAAAAACAATCGGAATTAATACAAAATTAATTAACAACATTAAAAAATGATCAGAAATGGTAATTGTAGATACTTAAATACAAAATTATTTACAGAAATCCTTTCAAACGGTAGAAAATTGTCCTGTAGACACCGTAACTTACATTAATACATGTAATTACAAACATTTAAGAATTTCTCTTGCACCATTCGGTTCTTAAACATATTAAATGGACTTTAAATAAATTTCTTACCTAAAACAAAGTTATATACGCTGATTTACAAGAATTTACAAAATAAACATATCAAATCACTTTCAAGCAAACTTTAGCTCACTACAAATATTTCATACAGTACAATACAATTCAAAATTCAGGTATTAGGGCTGTTACAAGTTGGAATTGATGATATCCCTGCAGAACTTCTTAAATCCCTGGGAGAGGAAGGAATCGAAAGATTATTCAAGCTGATATCAAAAAGTTATGAAACTGGAGAAATTCCAACTGATTTTAATAAAAATATCTTCACACTTCCAAAGAAAGCACAAGCCGACAAATGTGAGAATTATCGCACCATTAGTCTAACATCACATACTTCAAAATTACTGACCAGAATAATATACAGAAGGATGGAAAGGGTAGTAGAAGAGATAGTAGGTGAAGATCAGTTTTGGTTTAGGAAAAATCGCAGTACAAGGGAATCAATTCTGTCTTTAAGATTAATACTTGAAGGGCAGATCAAGAAAAACAAAGATACTTTTATGGCATTTGTTGATTTAGAAAAAAAACTTTTGATAATGTTATGGGGGACAAGATGTTCAAAATTTTAGAAGTCAGGTCTAAAGTATAGAGATAGAAGAATACTCTATAAACTATATAAGAATCAAGTGGCTATAATAAAAGTAGAAAATCAAGAGAGACATGCATCAGTTAAAAAGGGTGAGAGACAAGGTTGTAGTCTACCCCCGTTAATATTCAACTTGTATGTAGAAGAAGCAATGAAGAAAGTCAAAGAAAAATTTCCATGTGGCATAAGTTTTCAGGGAGAAAAAATCAGTATTCTACGATTTGCTGATATTGTCTTGTTAGCAGAGAGGGCTGAGGATATTGAAAAATTACTTAATGGCATGAACAAAATACTGAAGGAAGATTTTGGACTGAATATAAATCAAAGCAAGACAAAAGTGATGAAATGTATCAGAAATGATACCAGTACTAGTAGATTAAATATAAAAATGAATCGCAAAATGTGTTGGTAAGCGCATAACTCAACAACGCCTGGACCAATTTGGCCAATTTTTTTTTTTAAATGTTCGTTGGAGTTCAAGGATGGTTTTTACGGCGAGAAAAATTCGAATAATTGTCGGAAAATCCCTTAAAACAGCCCTTTTCTTTTTCCAACCCTTAAAACAGCCCTTTTCTTTTACCAATATAAACATTTCCTATACCATTTATCAGATTGCAATGAAACTTTGGAGAGTTTTTGAGTGTGCGTCTGCAAAGGTTCCTGTGAAAAAAAATTTCCAAAAAGTCAGCCCTATTCCCCATAACACCCCATAATTTAGGCAAAACCACATTTTTTATTCGATTTAGATAGGAATTTGTACACTTATACTTTAAAACAAACAGAAAAATACTGCCAACATATGATTTCCGAATATTCATCCCCTCTCCCCCTTTCCACCACCATTACGTTTTTACCCCATAATTTAGGCAAACCATATTTTTATCCGATTTAGATAAGAATTGGTACACTTATACTTTAAAACAAACAGAAAAATACTGCTTACGTATGGTTTCCGAATATTCATTCCCTCTCCCCCTTTCCAACCCCATTACGTTTTTACCCCATAATTTAGGCAAAACCACATTTTTTATTCGATTTAGATAGGAATTTGTACACTTATACTTTAAAACAAACAGAAAAATACTGCCAACATATGATTTCCGAATATTCATCTCCTCTCCCCCTTTCCACCCCCATTACGTTTTTACCCCATAATTTAGGCAAACCAAATCTTTTATCCGATTTAGATAAGAATTTGTACACTTATACTTTAAAACAAACAGAAAAATACTGCCTACGTATGGTTTCCAAATATTCATCCCCTCTCCCCCTTTCCAACCCCATTACGTTTTCACCCCATAATTTAGGCAATCCTCATTTTTATCCGATTTAGATAAGAATTTGTACACGTATACTTTAAAAAAGAGAAAGAAATACTGTACACATTAATTTCACAAAAACCCAATTCCTCTCCTCTCTTTCCACCACCTTAATTACACCCTCTGTCTGTCTATCTGTTTGTCCTCTATGCGCTCCTAAACCGTGCGTCCGATTATGGTGAAACTTTGGTGAGTTGTCGAGTGCGCATCCGGGGTGGTTCCTAAGAAATAAAATTTCCAAAAAACCACCTCCTCTTCCCCATTACACCCCATAACTTAACAAAACCTACGGATTTTATCCGATTTGTACGGAAATTTGCGTACATATACTTTAAAATAAACAGAAAAACACTGTCTACATTTGGATTCCAAAAAATCACCCCCTTTCCCCCTTCCCGCCCCTTAATTTTTACACAAACCTACACTTTTTATCAGATTTCGATGGAACTTTGCACGCATGTACTATTAATAAAATAGAAAAATGCTGTAGACATTAATTTTACAAAAACACAATCCCTCTCACCCTTTCTACCCCAAAACCACCCTCTCTTCCCCTTGCATCCCATAATTTAAAAAATACCGACAGATTTTATCTGATTTTGATGGAAATTGGCACACAGAAAAACACTATAGACATTATTTTAACCAAAACCTAACCCCTCTCCCCTTTTCCACCCAAAAACCACCTCCTCTTCCCTCCTACTCCCCATAAATTAAGAAAACCTACAGATTTTAACCAATTCTTTAAAACAAATTGAAAAATATTGCTTAGGTAGGGTTTCCAAAAACGCCATCCCTCATACCCCTTCACATCCACCTAATTTAAACAAATACACAGATTTTATCCTATTTCTATACAAATTTGCACACGTATACTTTAAAACAAACAGGAAAATACTATCTACATGTGGATTCCAAAAAGGCAACCCCTTCGTCCCCTTTACATCCTCTTAATTTTTTGCCACTGTGTCATATATAAAGGTACAGTTTTTACCCGATTTTGAAGGAATTTTAACACAGGTATACTTTAAAACAAGCAGAAAAATACTATGTAAATTTGGTTAGTCTAATCCCACCCCTCTTCCCTTTTACCCCCTCCCTTCTTAATTTCCAATTATATTTATCAAAACCCACAAATTTTTATCCGATTATGATGAAACTCTGTTGAGTTGTAGAGAGTACGGCTGGGAAGGTTCCTGATTTTTTTTAAAAAAAAACCCCTCCACCCCTTAATTTAAACAAACCCATAGAATTAATCAGATTTCCACCAAAATTTGCAACATATGGTATCCAAAATTGCAACCCCTTTTCCCCTTTAAACCCCATTAATTTTTGCCAGTATACCTTATATAAAGCCAGTTTTTTTCCAACTTTTTAAGGAACTTTGCACACATATACATTAAAATAAACTGAAAAATACTGTCTACATTTGGTATGCCTAAACCAAGTCAAGCAATAGCAAAGCATTGCCGGGTCAGCTAGTTAAATATAAAAATAGAATCGGATGCAATAGGAGAAGTAAGTGAGTTCTGTTACTTGGGAAGTAAAATTACAACCGATGGCCGAAGCAGGAATGATGTTAAAAGCAGAATAGCACTAGCAAAAAGAGCCTTCATGAAAAAGAGAAACCTTTTAGTTTCAAATATTGATCTAGGAATTAGAAAGAACTTTTTAAAACTCTTTGTGTGAAGCACAGCGCTTTATGGTAGCGAAACATGGACTTTAGGAATACCGGAAATAAAGAAAATTGAAGCATTTGAAATGTGGTGCTACAGAAGAATGCTGAATATTAAGTGGACAGACAAAGTAAGAAATGAACGAGTTTTGGAAATGGTGGGTGAGGAAAGAAGTTTGTGGAAGAAGCTTACAGAAAGAAGATACAGGCTGGTAGGTCATATTTTGAGACATGCTGGATTGGTTAATTTGTTAGTGGAGGGAACAGTCGAAGGTAAGAACTGTAGAGGAAGACAGAGATTAGAATATATGAAGCAGATAATTGAGGACGTGGCTTGTAAGGGGTATGTAGAAATGAAGAGGTTAGCACAGGATAGGAAGGGATGGAGGATTGCATCAAACCAGTCGAAAGACTGATGACGGAAAAAAGGATACAAAGTTTGGAAGTCATATTACTATTATGATCGATAAAATAAGGTTATTGTTTACTACCTCAACCGAGATTCCTATTATCGATGATTTCGGTAATGGAGAGAATAAACATTAAAACTTGTAAGACCATGCAATCTAATCCTGTCGGGTGTTCAACAGGATGGCAATGTATAAACGCGACGTTTCGACCTAGCTCTGCTGTCTTCTTCAGTTGCCAGGTCTCTTATATCTGTCGCAAGCTGACTGTAACCACCTAGACTCATGACATGAAAATGATTTAAAGCGAACAAACAATTGAAAGCAAAAGTTATTTAAATCTCAAAGAAACTACAGGCCGATATAGATAAAAGTATGAAAATATTGTGTCCATAATCATACACAGAATCGGATTTTTCTGAAACCATCAAGAATGAATCTTTGTGAAGCGTCAAGTTCCACTCGGGGCTATAATCTGGAGCCGGTATTCATTACTTCATTCGCGACGGAACGCTGTTTCTCCGCATCAGAATACATGTGCTATGACGTAAGAAGCAGGCTGAGTAATCAAACACTAAACGCCTTGCTATTTCTGCATACGTATTTTCGCAGTTCCCAGAGTAACTAAATTCAAAATATTGAGTTGTTGATTATAAGAAATGTGATTTGACTCATTCACATTTCAACATTGGCGGAGTTCCCGGCGTTGCCAGGCGTAGTTGGTATAGATTTACCCGTACGATATCTTTATTCCCGCAGTGAGAAACATTTGTACAAAGATTCATAAATTTCGCGCCAATTATTTTCGGAATTAAAGCAAACCTAGATTCACACCCCCTACCAAGAAACGGGTGGGTTGAAGTTTATTTGCACGTACACTGTTTTCATTCGTCCGAAAAGATTCGTGTGCATCAAGCCTCGTTGATTTCCTTAAGAAATTGCATTACTAAATCACTGAACAACGCTAGAGTATGTTAGAAACTCTCTTTTGGTACAATTGCGAAGTGAATGGATATACTTTTCGCTCGAAACGCCAGATACTTTAACTCCGCGGATTCAGCCTTTTATACAAATATCAAAAGTGAATCCAGAATAATACTATCGTAAATAAATGATTTTATTCAAACAGAAGACTAATGCTGATGACCAGAGACAATGCAGTTGTAGGCCTAATGCCAGAGATCGTGCTTAAAGAAAATCTCTGTTATTTTTGCGGCTATCTATGGCGTTTAAAAATTGAATATTTTGAGTTAAAGGAAAGAATACTTCATGGTTTGTTTAATGTGCAAAATAGTTATTATTGTAGTTATATTATTGCTTTCATTAAAGGCTATAGTCAGAGATGTTGTAATTGTGTGTTTAGTGCGAAGCAAGCAGCATCTAGCGGTTCCATCTGTGGTATTCGTCACCATATGTTCAGAATTTCATTTAATGTTCTGGCGTTATGTAACGTAGAAGCATAAGACATACCAAACAACTGAGTTGAAGTTTTAAGCGTGCTTGTCAGCACACAAGTCTTAACCGCCAGACTGTCGACAGAACCCGAAACCTGTCCGCAGGGCGTATGGAGTGTGTGCATAAGATACTGTTGAGGGTGATCCGTTTGTTTGAAGGACATCTTAATCCTTGGGTTCTTGGTGTCTTTCGGAAGCGTAGTCCCTTCTTCATGTCTCATTTCACACAACACTAACAATAATCTGTAGTGAATTCACACACTATGACAATCATACACACCTGCCATAACACATGTCAACACACTTTTTTTTTCTTTTTTTTTTTTTTTGCTGTCGTCAGTCCTTTGACTGGTTTGATGCAATCCTCCATCCTTTCCTTTCCTAACCTCTCATCTCTACTTACCCCTTACAACCCACATCCTCAATTATCTGCTTCATATATTCTAATCTCTGTCTTTCTCTACAGTTCTTACCTTCGACTGTTCCCTCCACTAACAAATTAACCAATCCAGCATGTCTCAAAATATGACCTACCAGCCTGTCTCTTCTTTCCATAAGCTTCTTCCACAAACTTCTTTTCTCACCCATCATTTCCAAAACTCGTTCATTTCTTACTTTGTCTGTCCACTTAATTTTCAGCATTCTTCTGTAGCACCACATTTCAAATGCTTCAATTTTCTTTCTTTCCGGTATTCCTAAAGTCCGTGTTTCGCTACCATAAAGTGCTGTGCTTCACACAAAGAGTTTTAAAAAGTTCTTTCTAATTCCTAGATCAATATTTGAAACTAAAAGGTTTCTCTTTTTCATGAAGGCTCTTTTTGCTTGTGCTATTCTGCTTTTAACATCATTCGTGCTTCGGCCATCGGTTGTAATTTTACTTCCCAAGTAACAGAACTCACTTACTTCTCCTATTGCATCCGATCCTATTTTTATATTTAATCTACTAATATTGGTATCATTTCTGCTACATTTCATCACTTTAGTCTTGCCTTGATTTATATTCAATCCAAAATCTTCCTTCAGTATTTTGTTCATGCCATTAAGTAATTTTTCTATATCCTCAGCCCTCTCTGCTAACAAGACAATATCACCAGCAAATCGTAGAATACTTGATTTTTTCTCCCTGAAAACTTATGGCACATGGAAATTTTTCTTCTCTTCTTTTCTTTTTTCTAACCGTATAGATAAGAATCAGTTCTGACCCTGATTTCCGATATATTCATTTCTCGGTCATTACTAGATATGAATTTTGTTGGTAGTAAACTGTGTTTCTTGTGATCCTGAAATAGGTCTCAGGGGGCGTCAATTAATTACGTGAGGTGAAATAAAAAATGGGGGGGTGCGGCGAAATCTCACAAAGGGGAGGGGGTCGACCAAAATCTCACTTGAGCTTTTGAAATCTCACTTGAGCTTTTGAAATCTCACTTGAGCTTTTGAAATTTTTGAAGGACTGTAGAACTAAAAAAAGGTCCATAAACAACACGAATATCGGGTTCACGTGGGTACAAGGTCTAAAAACGACGCTAATAAATGACAAATCTCACGTCATCTTGGGGGGTGGGGGGGGGGGGAATCCGACTAGATGTGAGCAAATATCACCAGAGCGGTGGGCGAATGTCCGGAATTCCGAAAAAAACACTCTCGTTATTAAGGGATGTTCCCTTACAGTATCAAGGACCAGCTATTTTTTTTATTTTTATTATTATTTAGTTAAATGTAACATTTCTCATTGCTTAAAGATGTATGACAGCGATATGGATAGTTGCAGATCGCGTATCCTGACTTGGATTGTGATAGTAGAGTCTTTGCCGTACCGAGCCGTGAAATGTACGCGTGTGTAACTGGAAGTGTTTAATACGAAGCTGTGTAGGGATAAAGTATTGTCTGGCGCGGTGTGTGGACCCATAACTTACGTGAGGTGTTTTTCAGGATTCCCCTCTGCTCTGGTGAGACTTCGTGAGATCTGGTCCGACACCCCCCCCCCCCCCCAACCCCTCTGGTGAGACCCCCCGTAGAAATCGCCCTCGCAACTTTTAGACGAATACACCCCCTAAAATCGACTTTCCCGTCATTTATAGATCTTTATTTTTAGCTCTACAGTGGAACAAAAATTTCCAAAACGTCACGTGAGATTTCCGTTGACCCCCCCCCCTATTTCACCTCACGCCCCCTAAACGCGCAGCTGTGAGCTGTGTCGGTCACCAGCGTCGCGTCGGTGAAGTAGAAACTGTGGGAGATGTCAAGAGGGAATCATCAGCTCGTGTCGCTACTGTGGCGCTGATACAAACTGAGTGCTCTGCAGGGCTGAAGCGAACGTGGCTACGTCTCTCACGTCGTTAAAGAATCTGCAGTCTTCGGACACCTCTGAATATTTGTAATGTACCACAAGTTACTATAAATATCAGTCGGTGGGTGGAGTATGTTTTGTGTTTTGCTTACTAGCGGGTGTGAATAAAACTACTATAACCTCTAGACTGAGGCGACCGTGTTCTTTTTACTTAGAGATAGAAGTTCCGATTGCTCAGAGGCAATATTAAAAAAACTAGATAACATTATATGGGCTTTCATAAAATTTCAATACAGTTGCCTAGCAGAATATAATTTAATTTAATATTCCGACATGTCTTACCGTGACCAGGTCTGTTTGATATTGATTAAAACTAAATAATATTCTGACAGTCTGTAATGAGCTTTCCAATTAGGTTGTGTCGAGGGCAATGCCTTTCAACATCGCACTTACGCTTTCGCTCCAGCTATACATACGTATCACGAATTGGGCGGTTCTTCTTTCGACCTCCTCGAATTGCTCTGTCAGCCCTTTCTGAAGGAGACCACATACTCAACAACAATATTCTAAGTTAGGTCGCAGCAGTGCTTTGTATGCGATCGATTTAACTTCCAGCGTACACTGTTTTAAATTTCCCAATAACCTTTTCAATACGTTTATTTCAGAAGAAATGTTTTTGAATTATTACCCCTAAGTGTTGAAATTTAGAGTAATAAGTTTTTTTTTAATGGTTTTGCGCTTCGTCGAGGTCATTAGAGGCAGGATGGGACTGGTCTCAAAGAATGGGAAGGAATTCTGCCATGGCTTTTCGAAGCGTCCCGGCATTCGCCTCGAATGAATTGGGGAAACCATGGGAAACCCAAATCTGGATGGCCGGACGTGGAATCGAGCCCATCTCCTCCCGATTGCGAGGCCGGAGCGTTACCGTTCACCCACCTCGCTCGATCACTGTATTAATGACCGCGTCATTAATTGCAAATTCAGAGCTAAGTGCTGTGAGCTGTGAGTTTTTAGCTCTTGTGAGGAGCTGACAGCTACGGGACGACACTGGGCGCGGGGCACAGGTGTGTGTGTGTGTGTGTGTGTGAGAGTGGCGCTGACGGGTGAGGCTGACCAGACGCTGCAGCTGGCGGGCATTCCAGACGCCGCCAGCACGTGCTGTGATAGCCCTAACTAGCCGCTAATGCACGCTGTCGGCGCCCGGCCGTGGGAAGCGGTAGCCAGCACCTTACATATGCCCCCAGTGCAGAGCAGGACAGGGACTGGACCTCGGCCATGGCATTCTTAACAAACTATCCCGGCTTTCGCGTGGAGTGGTGCTATAGAAGGATGCTGAAAATTAAGTTCACGGATAAAGTACGAAGCGAACGAGTTTTGGAAGTGATGGGCGAGGAAACAAATTTGTAGAAGAGTCTAACATAAACAAGAGACTAGTGGTAGGTCATATTTTGAGACATGCAGGATTGGTTTTCTTGTTAGTGGAGGGTACAGCCGAACGTAAGAACTGAAAAGGACTTTTTTTTGTTTACTTATGGCTTTAAGCCTCGTCGACGGCTAAGGTCATTAGAGGCGGGAAGGGACTGGGGACAAGGAACGGGAAGGAATTCGGCCATAGCCTTTTTGAAGGAAGCATTCCGGCTTACACCTGGAGTGATTTGGGGAAACCATGGAAAACCCAAATCTGGATGCCCGGACGGGGATTCGAACCCGCGTCCTCCCGAATGCGAGGCCAGAACGTTAACCCGTTCACCCACCACGCTCGGTAACAGTAGAGGAAGACAGAGATTAGAATACATGAAGCAGATAATTGAGGACGGTTGTAAGTGGTATGATGAGATGCAAAGGTTAGCGCAAGATAGGAAGGGATGGAGGATTGCATCAAACCAGTCGAGAGACTGATGACAGCAAAAAGAAAAGATAAATCTTGTTCGCCTATCTGTTCATGTTACAAAGCGTATGTTCATCTATTATGTGGTATGATCTCTGCAGAGATTATCCTTCATGATCCACCCACCTTTCACGTAGAGTGGTGTCATACCGCAGCTTTTAAGTTAAGCCCTCATCCAGTTCTATTCCGTAGTTTTTGGCGACGCTGGACCCACGGAGGGTCGTGCGACAGCAGACGCCGAGCTACTTGTTGTGGTGACGTCATCTGGAGCAGCTTCCGCCGCGCTGGGAGGGCTGCCGTAAATCATAGCCAGCTCGTTAACGGGGCGCGCCCAAACACACTCGAAACAAAAAACCTCGCTCCTGACTGACAGCCTTTGTTTAAACTGTAGCAGTTTCAAAATATGACGATAGACATGAAAATCATCTCTTCCTTATAGGCTCCACAGAACCAACCGTTCGATTTCAAGGTTGTTGTTGTCGCTTTAGGGCGCGTCGACAGCGGGGTCGTTAGCGCCCTCGAATTTAAGGATAATAAGCAGAAGAATATAATAATACACAATCAAATGAGTTGTGAACCGATTAATCGAAATGCTTCGCTAATTCTGATCGACATCTCGCAGTTGTTTGGTCAGGAGTGTACTCCTACCAATCGCAACGCGTGCTTTTTGGGCATTGTTGTTTGCTTTCATTCCATTTCGTTTCGGCCTCTGTGGACCACGTGGTACTTAACACTGGTGAGCTTTCTTTTTGGCCCAATATTCTTTCACCCTTGATCTGTGGTTGTCTTTTCTTTCTTGGGTCATTTCACCCCAGATTAGGGGCGCAGTGTTTTGGCTGTTAGTGTACTTACCCCTGTTGTAAATGTCACTGTGGTCTACTCCCAGTTGCTTGAGGTCTTTTCTGACTAGCCTCGTCCATTTTGCGTTGGTCGCTTTTCCTCTATAGACGGTGTTGAAGACTTTGGAAGTGAGTCTATGATTGTTCATCCGAACTATGTGACCATAGAATATTAATCTCCTTTTTCTCATGACTGTCCTAATGCTCTCCTGCTGTTGGTATAGGTCCTTATTATGCCTGAGTCTGTATTTTTCTTCTTCTTTTACTGAACCCACGATATTTCTCAAGATCTTACGTCCCTTCAGTTCCAGCTTTCTGAGTTGTCCCTTTTTAACCATGCTCAAGCACTCTGATGCATACAGTACTGATGGTCGAACTACACTATTGTAGTGCCTTAGTTTGAGGTTAAGGGATTGTTGTTTCACGTTTTGTATTTTAATTTTACAATTACATTTTTCGACTATTTTCCTATTTTATTTATTTTTAGATACTACTCAGAGAGGAAAGAAAAACTGTAGCTGAAATGTTAGCCGATAATACAGTAGTCTGCAATAACAACACTTGCCACGCAGCAGACCCAAGCAGTGACGTAACACTATGACCCACGTGCTCATTCAGTTACAGACGTACTTAACCCTGGGTTAAACATTCCGATTTCTTATTTAACTTAATTGCGATGAACCATATACCTCACCAGCGGTTCCCGCATTTTTTTAGCGTAAATTATTTCACCATAATTTCACCACACTCCCAGGTTTCCCCATCACCAATATTATTTTTAGATTCTTTCTGAGGATTTGTTCGTCACCTCCCTTGGTAACTTATTCCTATCCATGACTCCCCTATCAACAAAACTAAACTGGTCCCTCAAACCTGAATTCGAGTGCCAGCTTGTGGTCATGGCCATCTTTACCACTCTAAGTATCACTCTTAATTCTTTCACCAACACATTTACACACCTCATCACCAACACACGCCTTGTACACTCCCATGACTCTTCACCCTCCTCAGCTCCTTTATCATATCAGTTACTGACTGTGTTCTGCAGTAATTTCCGGAGACAAATTCAGGACTCCTCCCTTGCACACCGTTGAAATCTGGTATTTGATGCTTAAAATGTGGGTTGCATACTACAACGCGATATTCAAGTAAACGGTGTGATCAAAGTTGTGTAATCCAATTCCTTGACTTCTCTCGTACATGCCCCCATCACTCTCTGCAACAAGTGCAGGATTTTGAAACCTTTTTCTACCACCTGTCCAATGTGTCCTGTCCAGTTAAGCTTGTTATCAAATGTAATGCCAAGCTATTTATATTTCAAGTCTTCAACAAGCAATTCTTTCGCCACCTTATAATCATAATCAACATTTAGTTTTTTATTTGTGTACCTAATAAGCTGACTCTTCTTTGCATTTATCTTCATCCCATATTTACCAACCCAACTAGATATCCTGTCCAGATCACCCTGATTATAATAATGAATAGCAATGGTCCCAATACGCTACCCTGTGGCACTCCCATTTTTCTTCATCTGCTGGAGTTGATTTGATTGTAAAAGAGCTGTTACCAGCGGTTAAAATTGGATATAGGAAACTGTTAGTTACATTGGACGTCGAGATATTATGAAGGGGAAGCCGTCACTGTAGCAGTCTACCACTGCACCTGTCTCACGATGACAAACAAACTAAGCGGACGAGGTTAACAGTGACGGTGACTCTATACTTCAGTTCCTCACACATATTTTCGTTTGTATTTTAAAATTACGTTACTTTTTGCGGATACTTTATGTCAATACCGTTTTGTATAATACACAACGCTTTTAGTTTTGCTGTCTTTTGCTAAAACTGGAAACCTGCGAGCTAGTTATACATGACTGTCCGTGGGAAAAACACGTCTTTTTCAAGTGTACCCCTTCTAGTTTCAGTGTCTTATTTATACTCATCGCAAAAGCTAATGTTGGTGGGAAATGTTGTCTTTCAAACTGGAATGATAGTCTGTCGGAATTCTTTGGATTTGAGAAATCAACACCGCATCACCTTTTGCCATTCGCTCATGATCTCAGCTTTCACTACATCGCGCTGCAGTTCTGCTATTTGCAGGCGTGTGCCGCTGCAGTTAGTGGAAGCCTTTCGAAAAAATTTCCAAAGAGAGATTGCGATGGCTGGGACATGTCAAGCGGACCCAAAAAGAAGGGCGCTTCCTCTTCAGATATGATGATGATAGTTCCTCTCCGATGAGAAATTTGAGCAGTTTGAGTGGAGAGCAGTGATTCTAGTGGTGATGGCTCTTGCAGCTCTTGGAGCGATGAAAGAATTTGCGGCATTATACAGTCAGAATCTTTATCTTCATATTTTTCGATTTTTTCCTGATGTGTTGGGAGGGACAGATTTCCTGAAGCCGTACCTATTGCCTTAATATTGAATTGCATAGCTTCTGAAATATAGTACACTTTCTTTGTATTTGCTCCAGATCCAATTTTTGAGGCTTTCATGTGTCCAAACCGAAAAAATTTCCATTTTTTATTTTATTTATTTACTAGCTGGTACCCACGACTTCGTTCGTGTTTGCAAAGAATTTGGATTGACCGCTACCGATGTCTAACCACCAAGTGCACGATGGGAGACTCGATGCTATTACCACACACAAACACCAGTCATCTGCGCAAAGTAGTTCAGGCAGCGAAGTAAAATATACGGAGACACATTTCGTTGGTCGAAATACGAAAATATCCTTGGTCGGCCACTTTCAACCACCATATCTCCCACACTACCACAGTTACTGAAATTCAGCCAACGTTGTGATCGACGGGTGACTCTGTGCTACTACTACACACAAACACCAATGGTCTTCGATAGAGAGTTTTGGCTGAAAAGTGATACACGATGACACATACGTTTTTGGTAGAAATATGAAAGTGCCGCAGGTCGACCACTTTCAACCACCATATCTCCCACACCCCCATAGCTACCGACATCTAACAACCATAGTGCACGACAGGTGACACGATTCTACTACCACACACAAACACCAATGCTCTATGCTATTTAGTTGTGGCAGAAAAGTTAAATATGAAGAGACACAAGTCTTTGGTCGAAATATGAAAATGCCCTGCATCGACCACTTTTAACCATCATATCTCCCACATCTCCACAGCTATAGACATTCGGCCAACGTTGTACACGACAGGAAACTCCATGCTACTTCCACACACAAAGACCAGTGATCTGTGCTAGGTAGTGGTGGCTGAAAACTGAAATGTATGAAAACACACGTCTATTTATATATATAAGTTTTTTGCTTTCAGCTTCTGGAAAAAATGAAAATCTTTGAAACTTGAAGTATTTTGCTTAAATCTATTTCCACGATTCAACAGTTTTTTTGAAAATGCATTAATTTGTAATTTCTTATTTTAATTTTGTAATTTTTTTATTCTTGAATGTGTATTATGTAGATTCTAGTTGTTATTTATACAACAGTTGTCATTGGAATTTTGATTGCCAATGCTTTGCATACACTCAAAAATCAATATTCATGAGGCATAGCATCAATATTAAATAAAAAGTATGGAAACCTAAGAAAAGTATTTTGCATTTCGCAAACAGAAAATATGTTTTAAAAACAATCTATTAGTATAATAGACAAGATGTAGCGTGTCACGCTATGACGTCGATTTATGACGTTGCGCTATAACGTCACGCTTTAAGATATTATTTGTGGGAATGCGCGTTATTTAAGCATCAGTGAATAAATTAACTCACAGAACACTGAAATAAAAGTATGTATTGCGTTAAAATTGACATATCACTCATTAGATGCTTATATTTACCTAATTTTCTTTTGATATATAGAAGTATTCCTTAAATTTTTTGTCCATAGATATGTAAGATAAAAGTTTTGTATTTCGAGCATCAGTGTTCCGAAAAGTTACTTAGCTCTATTAGTAGGCTAATTTTACCTGGCAAGACGTAAGTACATATATAATATTTTATCCATGATGGATCAGTGGAACTCCGTGACTGTTATATCAAAATTGATGGTAAAGAAAACAGCAACCAGTCACATTTGTAAATATGTTTATTACACCATTACCGGTTTCGGGCAAAGTTGCCCATCATCAGATGGTTTGCATTAACTTCACATCTGCAGATGCAAATTACAGCGCATTTGTGCATCCTATAATGTTGAAAATTATTTGCGATGAATAAGAGAAATTTAATTATTTTGTAATGAAGTTAATCTCAAAATTTTACTTACATTCAATACTGCAGGAAGGATGCTCATACACGGTGAGGCACAGTTTCAGAAGTAACATTTTACTAAACACGAGCACGCTGTAATTTTGCCTTTGCATTAACAGGTAAACATAAGCAAAGATGATCGTATACAAAGAGTTTGCATAACATCAAAGATGAAATTAGGATGAATGTTATTTTCTATGAAAAATTACAATGAGATAAACTTATGTATTTAAATGAAAAAGACTAATGGTTACTAGATATATAATGACATTTATATTGAATAAGAAATATAGTATTACTTTCTAGTAACCATTAGTCTTTTTCATTTAAATACATAAGTTTATCTCATTGTAATTTTTCATAGAAAATAACATTCATCCTAATTTCATCTTTGATGTTATGCAAACTCTTTGTATACGATCATCTTTGCTTATGTTTACCTGTTAATGCAAAGGCAAAATTACAGCGTGCTCGTGTTTAGTAAAATGTTACTTCTGAAACTGTGCCTCACCACCGGTATGAGCATCCTTCCTGCAGTATTGAATGTAAGTAAAAAAATTTTGAGATTAACTTCATTACAAAATAATTAAATTTCTCTTATTCATCGCAAATAATTTTCAACATTATAGGATGCACAAATGCGCTGTAATTTGCATCTGCAGATGTGAAGTTAATGCAAACCATCTGATGATGGGCAACTTTGCACGAAACCGGTAATGGTGTAATAAACATATTTACAAATGTGACTGGTTGCTGTTTTCTTTACCATCAAGTAAGTACATATGTTTTTTAATTTCCTTTGCTTTTACTGATGACATGTTTCAGTCGTATGTAACTTTAATACTGACCTGAATAACGGATAACGTGAAAGGCAGATGTAAACTGAAGATTTTTTATTTAGTTTATATCGCGATGAATTATTGCCACTAAAATGTGATAAGTATATGTATTAATATGCGTGTGATGGAAGTATTATTTCTCTGGCGGCATGTTTAGCGTAGTACTGTATGTGGTTAGGGGATTCTACGATAACCGTGAAGCTGCAATTTGTTGATGGATTCTTATGTAACTCAACGAAAAAAATGGAAAGTAAAGAATAAATTTTTTTGATATCTCACTTAATTCTCGAGATATTGTATCTCAAAATTGACGAGGTTAGGTTGAAATGCGGCCTCGAACAGAAGAAAAATTTCGCCATTGCTAAATTTGATGATGATATCGTATATAACTCGATGAAACAAATCGAAAACAAATAATAAATTTTCTTTCCATATCTCGCTTAGTTCTCGAGATATTGTATCTCAAAATTGAGGTGGTTTGGGTGAGATCTGGCCTGGACAAGAAAAAACAAATTACCAAAACCGCTATATCGACACGGTAGAAATGCACTATATGTGTTTTATTTTCTTCCTGGTGGTTGTTGTTAGGTTGAAATACGTCCTGGACCAGAGGAAACTTCACCAAAATCACAGTTATAACTGATTTTTAGCATGCTATATCTCGAAAACCAAGAAAGATATCACAAAAAAATTCTTTATTTTCGATTTGTTTCGTCCAGTTCTACAAGAATTCATTATCAGATTGTGGCGCCACGGTAATGATTGAACTGCCTGTGTTAGATTGAAATGCAACCTGGACCAGGATAGAAACAGAAACATTTTGTTACTGCGCAAGGCAATAGGAATTATATTAAGATTTATTTTTGTGTTTATTTAATTAATTGCTAAGAAATGATTTGCCAGAACACTGAAGTTGTTATGATTTAATTTATCATCACTCGTTTTCACTGTGGTCATTATTTCAACTGTATGTAACCTATGTCATCCGTTAACACATCGATCTTCATCACAGATAATCCACCTTGCATTTGTGACACCATTTCTTCATTTACTTGTCCAACAGTGTAGTTAGTCGGTGCTAAAACTGCTTCTGTCTGTACATGACATTTATGAATATATCATACACAGAGACAAACAAAGGCTGAGTGACAGATATAAAATAAAAATAGTAAACGCGAATAGTCAAGGATCTGTCGTGGTTGTACGTACAGTTTAACGTGGAATTCGAATCACAGAACGTCCTGGAGTGGGCCATATGATCAAACACAAGTCTTACATATTCCTAGCTCCGCCTCTAACTACTGAAAGCCATCCATACAACATGACGCAAGCTAATGGCCTGCCTGTCATTGTTTGGACAGTTTTCAAAATTTCGTGAGAAAATATGTTATTTATTCGAAGCACCGACTGACTACACTATTGGACAAGTAAATGAAGAAATGGTGTCACAAATGCAAGGTGGATTATCTGTGATGAAGATCGATGTGTTAACGGATGACATAGGTTACATACAGTTGAAATAATGACCACAGTGAAAACGAAGGATGCTAAATTAAATCATAACAACTTCAGTGTTCTGGCAAATCATTTCTTAGCAATTACTTAAATAAACACAAAAATAAATCTTAATATAATTCCTCTTGCCTTGCGCAGTAACAAAATGTTTCTGTTTCTATCCTGGTCCAGGTTGCATTTCAATCTATAGTATTTCATTGTCAAATTTCATCAACATCGGTTTAGCCGCGAAAACGTAACAAACAAATTCACTTTCCCATTTATAATATTAGTATAAATATTATGCCTAGCCTTCAACGAGCAATTCCTCCCTCCCCCACCCCCCCCCTATACTCATAAATAATATTTAGTTTTTTTATACACTGATCAACCAGAAAATTATGGCCACCTACCTAATAGCCGGTATGTCCGCCTTTAGCACGGATAACAGCGGTGACGCGTCTTGGCATGGAAGCAGTGAGGCCTTGGTAGGTCGCTGGAGGGAAGTAGGAGGAGTTTGTCTTAGCTAGCCAGAAACGGGAAAACCCGTGACGTCACAAGATGGCAGCCCCGTGAGTTGTTTGGCCGGCCAAGATGGCGGGGGCCGTTAGTTCTTTGGCCGGCCAAGATGGCCGCCGTTAGTTCCTCGACCGGCCGAATAGATGGCGGCATCTCCTGGGGGCGCTGGACCGTTAGTTCTTTGGGCGACTGGTAGATGGCGCAGGACCGTTAGTTCTTTGGGCGACTGGTAGATGGCAGATGCTGCCCGACTTGTCCATTAGCCGTTGCGAATCCGTTAAGCAAGCTGTTTGCGGAAATAAGCGTCAGTACTGTGGGATTCCAATATAATTAATTTCTGTCACACCACCATTATTTTAATATATTAAATTATGTGCAATGAAACAAAGCGAGAATCCAACTAATGTTTTAAACTCAAAGAAGTGATTTCCTCATGGATGTGTCTGCAACCTCGATGAACTTTGTGTGTATTTCTATCCTATTGGTATGGCATTAACTTCCCTACCCATTTTATCTGAAAAATGCTTACTAAATTAGATCACATAATTATCGTTAGTTCTTTGGGCGCTCACGAGATGGCAGTGTTACCACATTGACGGCAAGACGACCACATATTTCAAAAATAAACAGATACAACTGTTATTTAGTCTTTATTCTAGCTGTTATTTCACTTATCTCCAACAAATGTTACTCTGAAATCAGCGATATTATTTACGATTGTGTCCTATGTGATGTAGATATTCCAGCTGCACAAATGTTGCAATGTAGCATATACACACATCCTGCCACCAGGTGTCTCCACCGAACAGCCGATGCCACGAGAAACTTCATCTGCGCATGCGCCGGCCAGAGATATTCCACTTCGCCACGAAATCTTCTATCCTTGTCTTGCGGGGGAAAACCCTACCCTAAGGCGTATTTGCACAGGTGTTGACATGTACGTACTTGCTCGGCCGCCGAGACCCTGTTGCGACATGTGCGATAACTTGCATAACTGTCGCTAGAGGTCAGCACACGGCAGAAGACATTTGTCGCTAGATGGAGCGGGTGTACCGATATGCGTGAAATATTTCGATGTTTGCGAGAGCCACTCGTGTTTGACCGGGAGTCCGACAGGCAGTGCAGGTTACGAAATGGCTCCAAGGGAAGCACATTATTCATTCGCCATTATGAAAGCATAGCTGGGTGTCTGGCTGGCGGACAAAGAAAGTAGGGCGTCCTTCGTGTGATTGCAGAATTTTGTTCAGAGTCTCAGGCTTGCAGCGAATTTCGTGTATATTTATTCAGGTGTCCTGCTATCGATAAGGAATTCAGGTTGCGCCATATGCCCATTGCACTGCGAAACAGCCCCAGCAGGACATAGAAATATTTCAGCATTCACTTCGGTTCAAGAAGAAATTATTACGAGATGAGAATAATTATTATATGTCAGTTTTCGTAGTACAAATCTAAGAATCATCGGCCATGGCCTTTTGAAGGAAGCATCCCAGCATTCACCTGGAGTTATTTGGGGGAACATGGAAAACCCAAATCTGGATGCCAGGACGGGGATTCGAGCCGCAGTCCTCCCGAATGCGACGCCAGAACGCTATCCGTTACACCACCACGCTCGGTTTGTGTATTTCTATCCTATTGCTAAGGCATTAACTTCCCTGCCCATTTTACCTGAAATATGGCCACTAAATTAGATTCACATGAATATCATTGCCTAATTCAAAGTTGCAGATGTGAAATCCAGCTTCTTTCCCAACAGAAATTTCTGAAGTGATTACATGTTAATCTTTCCACTGATGTCAAACCAATCAGCCCGTAATATTTTCAAGCCTTTTTCTCAACCCTGTCTTAGGACAAGAGCCCACATGAAAATATTTGTGAAATGATTAACAAAACCTTTCCCACACCAAAGCTAGAAAAAATCAAAGTTTCCAGTTTGACCATGGAAAAACTCATGGAATGCGACGAGGGAAGAAAGAATTCGTATCAATACGACACCTCTCTGCTGTCACTGGTATAAAATATTTCATCGCACTCGTAATTAATTTGAGTGCCCCTAGCTATACTAAAATTCCAATCAATCCCTTGTGACACATCAGTTATTGACTAGAAACAGAGAGATATACGCTGTGGCATGTACTTACCCACCTTTAACTGTATTTTACAGCACAGCACGGATGTTCCAGGAACGAAACACAGTCTGATAATCTTACTAATCTCATTCGTGTGGAATCAAAGTACACCAGTCCTATGTGATAAAAATCGAATCACCATAAAACCATGCTAAGCACAGAACATGCCTTAGACCATCACCTGTGCCAAAGGTAGAGATATAGAAAATTTAACCACTCCCTTATACAAGAAATCCAGTGCACTATTCCTAATTCTTTCACCAAGATCTACCCTAGCCTCATCGCCAACATACGCCCAGCACTTCGTCAAACCACCTTCTGTTTTCCAATGATTCCCATTCAAACCCCTGATCAGTTACAGACAGGGTTACCTTCTGTTCGTGCGTTAAAGTAAACCAAAAATTCAAAATTCGCAAAGTCTTCTCCTAATCAGTAGCCAGGTACCAAAATGTTCACTTAAGGTGCTTCTACTGCAGTTTTCCAGGAAAATTCTCCCCTTTTCCAAGAAATTATTTTTCAATAAATCAGGACCCAGGAGAGTTCTCCATTCGGTTTAAAATGTTCCCATCTAACGCCAACCTTCGGATTCAGGACCAAGTGTGACATTTGTTTGTAATTGCATGCTTTGTTCAAGTAACCACGAAAGTTACCATAATGCTCTTAGCTAACTGATAGTTTCTTGGTCATCAAACAGACATCATAACCCACATTTTCATAGAAGATCCCCACACATCGACAAGTATCCAAAAGTGCACCATAGGTTCTATTACGCCTAAGATAGTGCTCACACCTGAACTGTCGTAAATTGTTAGGTCAAAGTGGGTGTTTAGATATTTTCCACTCAGCCTCATCACCTAAAGTCTAGTGCGAGATTGTGGTCATGGTCAACTTAGGCTCCATACACCACTCAGAATTATTCCACCAATATCCATTCTAACAGCATTATACGCCACCTACAGCCCCTCAACACTCTTCCTATCTTCCAATGACATCCATAACACCACACAAGCAATGGTCTGACTGTGGGTTTGTACCCAAGTCCTTCGCTTCTCTGGTACATCACCCCTCTCTGTTAAATGATTTTTATGTAGTGAGAATCAAAATTCACATGCCAACACAAACGGCAGTAAACTGTAAAGAGCACATCGAAATGGGAGATTGTCTAAGCCCTGAAACAATGGTTAGAAGCACACGTTGATAATTCTATAACCATATATTTTAGACTCAAATCCACAGAGGAATGACACACGCACACACTTGTACATGCATACAGCAAGGTCGACAGAACTAACAGCAAGCATCACGGAAACGATGAAGTGGGGGCAGAATTGTCGTTACAACTGATTAACTGGACAGAACTATCGTTACAAAAATCATCAGACAGACGAGTTACTTACGCTTACATGCACAAAGAGAGACGCAGATACACATGTCCAAGACTACACAACTACCGGTACCAATCATGGAAACAAAAAAGTGGTGTAGTACTCTCTTGCCTCATGACTGGCTGAAAAACAGAAGTCTCCTTACATATCATCAGCCTGGCGAGATAGAAGGTGTGCAAAAGATGGCATGTTTTATAATAAATAGTGTTCATCACGCCCCAGTTGATTATATTTACCATCAACACGTCTCTCCCACACCGCAACCCTTTCTACCATTCAGTAAAAAAGTGACGCAGGTACCATGAGTTGCAATAGACACTTGCTATCAGATCTCACCCACAAATCCATACATCTCAATACACTAGCACAAACAAACATAAGTGGAGGGACAGCAAAATCATTCGTCCAGACAGACGTGTTTATAGAAGGTATACCATATTTACACATACAGACACAGAGAGAGACGCACAAACACTCACATTTCCATGCCTTCAGCGAGCTAGACACAACAACCAGCCCCAATCATGGCGACGAAAAAGTGGGGTAGAACCCCCATGGCTCATAACTGACCAAAAAATCATCAGTAACATATGTTCCAGGCACCATACTCTTCACATCAACATCATCTCATTTATTTCACACTACAGACCTCACTCATCCAGTATCATGTGTGCTAGGTACAAAACTGTTCGCACCACACGTCTATCCCACACCTAAGCTTTTTCTGCCATTCAGTAACATGTGCTCCCCATGTACCACGAGTAGCAGTAGACACTTGGTCATCAGACAGATACCATAACTCCCATATTCATACTAGGTCTCACCCACAAATCCATACGTCACCTCACACAAGCATAAGTGCAGGAACAGCACATCATACATCCAGAAAACGAGATAAAGGAAGGTATCACCACATTTACGAAAAAAAACACACAGAGATAGAGATGCATACACACGTACATTTCCATGCCTACAGCGATCTCGACTCAACAACTAGCCCAATCATGGCAACGAAAAAGTGGAACAGAACACCCATGACTGGCCAAAAATCATAGAAAGACACACACACACACACATGTCAATGCATTCACACAGTTCCATTCATCACCACACATAACTGGAGGAAAGAGACTGAACATGCTAGATCCAAACTGAAGAGTTACAGGATGTGTGAAGTTTGAAATCACAGCCACATCTCGCCCACACCGCAACCCTTTCTGTCATTTAGTAATATGTGCCCCCATGTACCACGAGTAGCAGTAGACACTTGGTCATCAGACAGATATCATAACTCCCATATTCATACTAGGTCTCACCCACAAATCCATATGTCACCTCACACAAGCATAAGTGCAGGAACAGCACATCATACATCCAGAAAACGAGATAAAGGAAGGTATCACCACATTTACGCAAAAAACACACAGAGATAGAGATGCATACACACGTACATTTCCATGCCTACAGCGATCTCGACTCAACAACTAGCCCAATCATGGCAACGAAAAAGTGGAACAGAACACCCATGACTGGCCAAAAATCATAGAAAGACACACACACACTCACATGTCAATGCATTCACACAGTTCCATTCATCACCACACATAACTGGAGGAAAGAGACTGAACATGCTAGATCCAAACTGAAGAGTTACAGGATGTGTGAAGTTTGAAATCACAGCCACATCTCGCCCACACCGCAACCCTTTCTGTCATTTAGTAATATGTGCCCCCATGTACCACGAGTAGCAGTAGACACTTGGTCATCAGACAGATATCATAACTCCCATATTCATACTAGGTCTCACCCACAAATCCATATGTCACCTCACACAAGCATAAGTGCAGGAACAGCACATCATACATCCAGACAAACGAGATAAAGGAAGGTATCACCACATTTACGCAAAAAAAACACACAGAGATAGAGACGCATACACACGTACATTTCCATGCCTACAGCGATCTCGACTCAACAACTAGCCCAATCGTGGCAACGAAAAAGTGAAACAGAACACCCATGACTGGCCAAAAATCATAGAAAGACACACACACACACACACACTCACATGTCAAAGCATTCACGCAGTTCCATTCATCACCATACATAACTGGAGGAAAGAGACTGAACATGCTAGATCCAAACTGAAGAGTTACAGGATGTGTGAAGTTTGAAATCACAGTCACATCTCTCCCACACCGCAACCCTTTCGGTCATTTAATAACATGTGACCCAGGTACCATGAGTTACAATAGACACTTGTCTATCAGACGGGTATCATAACCTCCATATTCATACTAGGTCTCACCCACAAACCATACGTCTCCACACAAGCACAAACATATGGGAGGAACAGCAATTCATACGTCCAGATAAATGAGTTTAAGGAAGGTATCACCATACTTACGCATACAGACACAGAGAAGACGCACACAGACACATATATCCATGCCTACAGCGAGCTCAACACAACAACCAGCCCAATCATGGCAAAGAAAGTGGGACAGAACCCCCATGGCTCAAGACTGACAAAAAAAAAAATCATCATTAACATGTGTCCCAAGTAACAAACTCCTCACATCAAAATCATATCATTTAACTCACACTACAGACCTCTCTGCCATTCAGTATCGTTGGTAATATGTGCAAAGCTAATTTCATAAGTTACCACATACATACAAGTAATTGCAGGAAAGGGTCCCGACACACAACATCCACACTGAGGTGTTACATGATAGGCAGATGATAGCATGTCTTTACAATACATCTCAGTGCTCACCACACATACTTGATTTTTAATGTGCCATCAGTATAGCTGGTGGCTGGAATTAAGCTCTTGGCAATGTTTGGCCAAAAGTCATTTGTTAATAGCAGCTCATCAAAGACAAATTTTGGGTGAACCTGCCTAGGCGGGCGCGGCGGGAGGTGGCCACCCTTCCTCGCAGCGGACGCGTACATCGTGTTCTAGTAGGTCGGTATACCGGCGCATATTACCGCCTCGAGCGCAATGAAATTCCGGTCTTCAGTGCGGTCTTAAAAATGCGGTTACCGATAGTAGGTCCCGGTCGGAAAACTCCGGTAAACCATCGCGGTCCGCGCTTTTAGACCGGCGTATTACGGTATTTCTGTCCGCAGTGGACGTAGTGATTTACCACAGTCAAACGAAAATAATCAATGGTTTGTACACTAATTGGCAAAAAAATTTATAATAAACTTGTGTGAGCCCATGACATTTTTTTGCGTGTCGTCACGGGTGTAGAATAGTTCTGGTTTCTAGGATGTAGGATTATGACAGCTTGACCTGACCTGACCTGTGTCTCAGGGCGAATAAAATTATATAGTAGACTCCCATTTTTAAAGTAAAAATCTAGAAACCTATTCTTTTACAGGAACATGAAAAACATTTTCCGAAAAACATTAATTTGTCAATGGTACAGTGTGCAAATTATGCTGTCTACATGAAAGCGACGCTACTAAATAAAATAAATTATATAGAATTGAGCATGTTTTGATGTATAGTAAATTTAATTGTTTGGACATATTTTGTCATTTTTAGGTCATATTTATCTATTTTTATGGTCTATTTGCATGCATTTTTTTTTTGTCGTAAAGATCCGAACTCTGGTTATTAGCAATGCCGGAAACTCATTTTTTTTAAGTGTCTCAAATGTACAGACTCCAACCCGCCTACGGACATATTATATGTATAGATACAATCCATTCCCCTGCGATGAAGACTAAGGTTGCAAGGATATATCGGTCAACCCATAATCTCCGAGCAAAATTATCGATATTTTATATCGATATTTTTATAAGGTCGATACGTTAAAATCGATATAATGCAGTGAAATATCGAAAACTACAAACTCCTTAGCATTAAAAAATCCTACAGATAATGGATGTGTGGCAGGGACAAAACACTGATTTATCTCGATAGCAAAATCGATAACGTCCTTTCCTCCACACCGCTTGGTGATCGTTGTTTGTTCGTCATTGATTTGCGTTCACGGTTTTGTTATTTAATCTGTTGCGTTACGGCCGGCTTCGTTGGTTTCTGTTTCTCTCTAGGACGTATTACAATATCCTAAACGGAGTAAAAGAATTTCACAATCCATCTGATTAAATCGCTTACTTTATCAGTGTTGATAATAATGCCTTTTAATTCAATTATAGGCAAAGGATTTAAGTATTAAATGAAGCACTTGATACCGTAATACAAGTCCCTTCGCGTCCGACTATCAAAATGGAATTTGATAAAAAAAATTGAAAAAGGAGTGAAGGAGGAAATTGAAAAATGTGAAGCATTTTTCTGTTATTACGTGTTATGGTCTACAGCAGGGTTGGCCAACTCAAATGATCTTGCGGGCCACTTTGGAAATGGGCCAAACTCCGCGGGGCAACATATAAAATTATATATTGTGTATTATATTAGATGTTCCAAGATGCGCGCGCATTATGAGTTCGCAGAATATAACATAATTATTCCGCAAACTGATAACTGTAAACTCATAAATAAAAGAGGCAGTATCTGCCATATATTCACAATAATATTTTTTTTAAAATAAAAGCAATTTTTTTCTCATAATTTCGACAGTTAACTTTCGAATATATGGATGCACAAGTGATTGTATTTTTTAAATACATAGGTTTTCACTACTTTGGCCATTATATACTAAATATATTTTGTAAAAGTGTGATGAAACTCGCGGAGTGGAAAAATGTTCAAGGCGGACCGCAATTCGGTCAGCGGGTTACAGTAACACTGCCTATTTGGTGATTTCGGTACATTTTTTCCTGCAAATGAATTAAAACCAATCATGATTGGTATACGACCTGGATTATACGTTCAAAATTGGAATGAGTAATTTACTCAAAGTAGCCCCGTTGGCATCTTCTGAACGCCTCTTCTCAAAGACGAATAGACTTCATGGGAAAAGGTTAAGCCAACCACTGTTTTCAGGAAATGTTGACGTTGAATATACGCAGACCTAATTTTTTTCGATAAACTTCCTCAAGTTTATTATTTGATTTTGATGTGAATAATTATTTTTAATTTCTAATACAATATATACAAATATCGGAAAATGCCGATATCATCACCTTGATGCGGCCGGTATTATCGATATCTGCCCGGCGTCGAAGTAAGTATCGATATACAGGGCGAATCAAAAAGGACCAATTTTGAATGATGTAGAAACTTGTTGAGATAACTTACAGATTCGGTAACAATCATAAGTGCACAATTCCGCCACCAGGAACACCAGCCTAGTGCACAGTTAAAATGGCTACTTTTACTGGTGCGGTACGTGCTCGGTGTGTTGTTTGGTTTCATGAAACGCACTCTGCAACCAATCTTCGGCGTAAGTTCCTCAACGAATACGCTAAAGAAGCGCCAAAGAAGGTCTACAGATGACTGTTGACTCAAGAACATTGTTGAGACAGTCCCAAAGTTAATGGTGTTTTGTGCCCTTAGTAAACGGAAAGTGTACCGTAAGTCCCTTTCTTGTTCATGGTAACTGTCATTGGTATTGTGTATCTGGATATGCCTTGCAAACTTTTTAATTCCACAGATCGATGAAGATGACAGAGATGGGATGGTTTACTTCCAGCTCACGGAAGTTCGAGGTTTCCTCGATAATCGCTTCCCAGGTCGGTGGATTGGCCAATCACATGGCCACCTCGCTCCACAGACTAGACACCACTGGATTTCTTTCTCTGGGGTTTCGTTACAGGTCGTGTGTATGTTCCTCCCCTACCAAACAATTTGCTGCCGTTGCACGAGTTACGCCCGATTTGCTGCAACGAGTGTGGAAAGAAATTGATTACCGGTGGGATGTTTGCCTCCTGACAAATGGCAGTCAAATCGAACCAAAATCACACACGACACTTTTATGTGATACTTGAGGCTGTTTGCTACAAAATGACACATCCGCCATTGCTGTAAGATATCTCAGCAAATTTCTTTATTGTTACAAAGTTGTGAAGTGCTTTTTGACTCGTCCTGTGTTTATCGATATTCATATCAAGTGGCATCCCAAGTGAAGACGAAGCGGTACCGTTGTAGTCGCTACAGTGTGTGTGTGTGTGTGTGTGCGGGGGGGGGGGGGGGGGGGGGGCTGTTGGCGATTGGAGACGCCGGCCTATTGTTTGGAGCTGCTTTGTGAGCGCGGCGACAACAATCCAATTTGGCACAGCAAACAGCGCCGCAGGGGGTCCCCCCCAGCCCGAACAAATGCTGCCAACCCAGCGGACAGCTAAAATTTCACGCTGCATCACAACTCGCCGCACATTCCCAAACGTCTAATTTATCAACAAGTAGAACATACTTCCTTCAATTCAGACTAAGCAGAGTTAAGTTATCAATCTGTGAGGCGTTATTCCTGCTGGCTGGTGCGTCGCACTATTTTCTCTTCTCCCTTCCTTTCGAAGTATTGTACGCCACAGTATGTCTGTACGTAGTCTCACGTATCTTTTTTATTTTTATGTCTTCCGTCTATTTACCGTAATTCAAATTACTTTTTTTCCGTTTTTAAATATCTGGTTCAATGCGACATATCTGAAAAATCTTCACTTTTATGTCATTGCAGCTTTCATTCATTTACTTTGTGGAATAATTTGTTCAATTACTTTGGATCATTAAATATACAATTTACTGTTGTAATTTATGTTAACAAGGAAATGTACAATTAATACTTATCTTCACTAATTTTGGTAACACATTCTTACAATAATATTTAATTAAAATTGCAATGGAGCACACGCTTCGGTGGCAATTTCCCTACACACCTATCTTCCTCGTTTCCTGCACCCACCCACATTTACCCTCTGCAAATTTTAACTTTAAATTCTTTCAACGTTTTTGGTAAATTATTCATTATTTCTGTTGGTGACTTGTTCCAATCCCTGACCTCCTTACCCAAAAACGAGAATCTTCCCACACCCTTGTCCCTGAAATCAAAGCTTGTCAGCTTGTAGTCATGGTCATCTTTTCCCTTCCATGAATTACTTTTCATTCTTACACCAATATCTTTCCATGCCACATCACCAGTATATGCCCTGTACACTCCCATGACCCTCTTCACCCTCCTCCTGTCTTCCAATGAATCCCATTCCAGCTCTTTTAACATATCTGTTACTGATGCGTTTTGCGTTAATTTCCAGAAACAAATCTAGCAGCCCTTTTTTGCACCCTCTCCGACTCCTGTATTTGATACTCAAAATGAGGGTCCCATACAACACCACCATATTCAAGCAATGGTCTGACCAAAGTTTTGTAACCCAATTCCTGAACTTCTCTCGTACAACCCTTCATTACTCTCTGCAGCAAGTGCAGAATTTTGCAGAATTCCTTTCCTTATAATCATAACCAATCTTTTTTTATCTGTGTGCCTAATAAGCTGACTCTTCTTCGCATTTATCTTCATTCCATTCTTTCCTATTATCAATTTATTTCTTTCATTGTCCTCTTGGCAGGGCGGATTAAGACAGCGCGGGGCCCGTAGCAAATGTGAAGAAGAGGCCCTTGGTTTTCGCCGTCCGGGGGAATTGAAGAATTGTAGAGTTTTAAAAAAAAAAAAAAAAAAAAAAAAAAAATAGATCGCCCATTTAGCCTGACGGGGAGGCTCTTCAGAGAGGTTACTAGGCGCGGGGCCCCCTAGGAGGCGCGGGGCCCCCAGAAGGCGAGAGGCCCCCCAGAAGGCGCGAGGCCCCCTAGGAGGCGAGAGGCCCGCAGCATTTGCTAACTCCTTCTACGTAATTAATCCGGTACTGCCTCTTGGGCTGTATATTTCAGATTTATCATTTACACACTACCTGTCAAAATACAACTTAACTGAGAGTTTTTTCCTCGAAATTCTCTCTCTCATTGTGCGTTCATTCTTTGATTAAAACGATTTCTGTTTCGTCTCTTCTCTTCACATTTTTTTCAAAGATGCTAAGCACTGTCTTTTATGGGCTCTTTGATCTTTACAGTAAATTATGAATTTATATATATTCTCAGTGACCTCACTACACTTCAGATATATTTACAGCACAAACCATAACTATCCTTAAGAACTATGTACCTTACAAATAGATCAACTTTACTGATAACTGCGTAATACCAGGTCATACTCTAGATAAATCACTTCTGACTGGATGCCTTAAGCATGACTGGAACGCTTTGTTGCGCTAGGAGTTCGGCGGAGCTCAGAGAATTTATAAAATCCACAGCGTGGTAATTCACGATGTTTCTTCAATTACATCTCTCCTAAAATGTACTTTGCACATGCCTTGTTCGATACTGACGTTCTGATTAATTTGTGAGACTTACTATGAGAAATTAGTTTTTTGCAGATGCCATAATATTATGGAAAATGATCAAAACGGTAGAGGACTGTAAACAGTTGCAGGGTGATCTGGACAGGATATCTAGTTGTGTTGGTAAACATGGGATGAAGATAAACGCAAAGAAGAGTCAGCTAATCAGATACACAGAGGCTGTTGTCGGAACGTCGCAGATGGAAGAAGTGATCCAAGCAGAACAGCAGAGAAGAGATTCTGTCTTCTGTGCGCCGGGAAAGACTCATATTATAAGAGCAATTACTTAGCCCAAAGGAATAGGAACTAATGAATTATTTAAATAATAAATAACAGTTCTCAAAGTTCACAATATCAAAATAACTACACTACCACTACAATTACATTAGGTCAGTTATCATCAAAGATTACCCATGCATAACAACTCTTACTTGTCTATACAACATGAAATGCTATAAAGAACTACGATTCAATAAAATAAAACAATAAATAATAAAATCTTAATCTATTAGCCTTATACGAACGGTGTCTACAAATCGATACATGAAGAAAATGTATGTTACTCACCAATAAAATAGTAAAAGGCTGGGTCGAAAAGAAGTTGCAATCTTGAACGTGCGCAAAATCGCACTAACTGCCATGCCGCAAGTATCAATCTGATAGAAACGAGTTTCTCCAGAGAATACAAAACACCTGCCGGAGTCGGGGACATCACTGGCAGGAGCCCCAATCACGTGACTTCAAATTCGAGGAAAACTGCTTCACATCTATCAAAATGACACTCCGGTGCATCGCTGTGTATTAACAGGACTTGATGGCATGTTAAGAGTGGAAGATACTCTGTTTGTCTAAGAATCGAGCCTCAAATTAAATAAGAAGATCAGTGATGTCATACAAAATACTGCAACATTTAAACTAAAAGTCGATATGTAAACATTATTTTATATCTACACGTTTACCTAACAATCCACAGAAAAACGTACCGGGCAGGGGGTGCTTTGCACATATTCAAATCGACGGAACCATCAAACAAGAAAACTTAATTTTTGCATCACTTTTTTTTTTTTTTTTTGCTGTCGTTAATCTTTCGACTGGTCTGATGCAATCCTCCATCCCTTCCTCTCTTGTGCCAACCTTTTCATTTGAACATACCCCTTACAACCCACGTCCTCAATTATCTGTTTCATATATTCTAATCTCTGTCTTCCTCTACAGTTCTTACCTTCGACTATTCCCTCCACTAACAAATTAACCAATCCTGCATGTCTCAAAAACCACGTCTTATTTGTCTGATCTTATCTGTCATGTCATAGCCACCCAAGGACGTTCGTGGAAGAAGTATTTAGTTGTTGATGCCTATCTTATTTTTTTTCTTTATGGTTTTACGCCTCGTCGACGTCGAGGTCATTAGAGGTGGGATGGGATTGGGGACAAGGGACGGGAATTCGTCCATGGCCTTTTGAAGGACACTTCCCGGCAATCACCTGGAGCGGTCTGGGGAAACCATGGAAATAAATCCATGTCTAGATGCGCGGACGGGGATTCGAACCGGCGTCCTCCCGAATGCGAATCCAGTGCGTTGAACACTCACCACCACGCTCGGTGGCGCCTATCTTATTGTTCTCGGTTTTGAAATAAACATTAAGCATTTCAATTCGAAGATTTTAATAATTAATGTAACGTCTTCATGGAGTTTTAAGTATTTTTTTAAAACAATTTATTCCGCGAAAAAGTCCTATCGAAGTGACCAGCAGTGTGTTTGATGAAAAAAAAAAAAAAAAAAACTATTTGACGGTATAAAGCAACAGTCGTCAAACTTTAGAAGTTAAAGAGGCAATATCACCTTAAAGGAGTTGGTAAAAATTTATAAGAGCCAAAGTTATAATTTAACAAGGAATTAATAATATAATTTGTTAAGTAATCAATACACCATCATACATACGGTTATGTAAATAATATATTCATATCAATTTTTATGAATAATTATCACGTCAACGCATTTGAATTTGTTGTTTTATTTCCCAAACGCGTTTCACTTCATTGTATGAAGCATCTTCAGTGGTTCTGTTTGTTGGGTGTTTATACATGTAATTAATTTGTCCTATGTTACAATTTACATATGTAAACTATGGTATGAATATAAGCTTACTTACATTTGTCATTGCTCACATTTGCTTGTAATTGCGCAGTATTTCGTCATCAGTTGTGTCTGTAGCAGCAGTTAGCGTCACAGGTGGTTGTTGCATCTTTATGAACAATTTCACAGCACCTTCGCTGCACTTCCGATGGCTAATATTTGTTTAGTGTGTGACGTATATCGCTGAGTGGCAGGTTTGTTTATCGTTTGTCTTCTGTTTTCATTCGGTGGATGGCGTGCTTTTAAATGTGTGTTTGTGAGTAGTTCGGCGTGTTTGGTGTATTTTCTTCTTCTTCTTTCGAATAAAAAATTTGGATGGTGCGATAAATCAACTTTGGCTATGTTTTTTTGTATTTAATTTTCTTTGCTTCCAAATTTCCTTCATTCTCTGAGAGTGTTGTTCCTTTTGTTCCTGGGTCCATTTCCTTCCCTTTATGTATTTCTGTCTCTCCTGAAAACCTGCCTTGTGAATTACTTCTCTAAAAAGTGTTCTGTTGTTTATTATATCTGCTTTCACTTCAGCATTTTTCACGTCCTTTTCAGTTTCAGTGAACCATGTGGGTTTGGATTTGTATTTGTTCTGTAGGGTGAAGATCTGTCTCTTGAGTCTATTACTATCCATTCTGTATATGTGCCCGTAAAATTTCATTCTTCTTTTCCTCATTATAGCTGTTAATTTTTCTATTTTCGAATATAGTTCTCGGTTTGGTCTTAATTTGTATTCAGCATTACTATTAGGTTTGGGTCCCAGTATTTTTCTCAAGATTCTTCTTTCTACTTTTTCCAGTTTTTCAAGATCCCCATGTCTTGTTAGCTTAAGCGTTTCTACCGAATACGACGTTTCTGGTCTAACCACTGCTTGATAGTGCCTTAGTTTTGTGTTCCATGATAAGGATTTTTTATTATATACGTTCTTTGTCATATGAAATGCTGTTTCCATTTTATGTATTCTAGTTTCTATCGCAGTCTTTTCTTTTGTGTCGTTCGTTATCCATTCTCCTAAATATTTAAAACAATTTGTTTTCGCTATTGTGCCATTTCGAAGTTTAAGATTTTGAGGAGCATCATTGATGTTTGTCATGAACTGTGTTTTTTTCAAAAGATATATGTAATCCTACATTAGGTGCCTGTTTCTCTAGTTCTTCCATTTGTTCTTTTGCACTATCCAGTGAATCAGCAATTACCGCCATGTCATCTGCAAAAGCTAGACAATCTATGGTGAGTTTATTTGGATTTCTTCCCAGCTGAACACCCTTTTTGTTGATGGCTTTCCTCCATTCCCTCACAACTTTTTCTAATGCACAGTTGAAAAGTACTGGAGACAGACCATCTCCCTGTCTCACACCTGAATTAATTTCAAACGGCTCGGAAATTTCTCTCATTAATTTCACTTTGGACGTCGTATTTGTTAGTGTTCCTTTAATTATTTCAGTTGTTTTATTATCGAGTCCTAATTCTTTCAGAATATCTATTAGTACATTTCTGTCAATTGAGTCATAGGCCTTTTTTAAAGTCCACAAAGGTAATTACATAATTCAAGTTCCTGATTTTTTTCATTTCTATTATGTTCTTTAAATTAAATATTTATTCTGTGCAAGATCTGTCCTTTCTAAATCCTGCCTGATATTCTCCTATTTGTGGGTCTAGTATACCTTCAGCTATCTTTAAAAGTGCCTTGGTGTATTTTATTATTAGCTGTGTCTTTTTGTGGTATATGGTTGTGTCTCTTATTTCGTTTTAAATCCTGTGTATAGTGTTGGGTCCGTCAGGTTCGTTTATATTTATTTATTATGCTCTTTCCTTGTGCCAGGGATTTGTGGATGTGGTAGTTTTCTTGAAGTGTTAGTAGTTGTGGTTTGCTGTTATTAATGGTTAGTATTCGCATGTCTGTCTCTATGTTTGTGTGTTGGTGGTTATCTTCTAGTAGGTGTTCAGCGAATGTATTAATAATTTACGTGTAAGTAATAAACTTTTCACCTAATGAGAACAATGCGCTTTCATTTGCTTAGGAAGTTTTATCATACTCCGTGCATAAGTGGTTTTTAATTTGGAACGTGATTTTCTCGTCGGTTATTTGGTTACATGTTGGGAGACGTTTGTTCAGACTGGTGGTCTTTAGAGCTGATAGGCGTTGCTGTTGATAGCACTATTAGGGCCTACTGTCGGTAATCATGGATGAAAAAAAAAAATATATGAAACAGCCGCACAAGGCTACGGTTACACTCCAAGCGAATTCGCGCGAGGAAGTGATTACAATGCAAGCGCATTCATGCGAAGGAAGTAGCAGGAGAAGTGGTTTATTTCAGTATTCGCGAGATTCAAGGGGGTTGTATTTGTAGTCTTGTAAAGTATATCAGAAGATCGGACTCGTCTGGTGAAAATTTAAGAATATGTAATTTGAAGAAGAATTTTATTTAGCTGAAAACCCCTTTTCGAAACTCTTTCCGTTTGAAAAGAGAAAGAGGGGTTAGTGAAATTTTCTTTAATCGCCATTTGAGTAAATATTTTCAAATTTTTGCAGAATTAAGGTACTAACCACTGAGTTTTATGAATATTATCGTATGACATGACACGTACTAAAATATATTGAATGAAATACGGGAAGAAATAAGAATGCATTGTATCTTTAGAAAATGTATTTCGCCATTTCAAAATCCACAATATTCTTCTGTCAAACACCACACATATAATTTTTTCACTATCCATAATAATCTTTAACAACGACTGAAATAGTCAAGTGTAACAGCCCTCGATCACAGACTTTAAATGGAATTGTATTTTATGAAGCATTTGTAGCCAGCTGGAGTTTGACTGAATATGATTTTGTATATTTGTCTTGCAATTTATTTTAAATCAGTGTAAATGGATTTTGGTTTATGAAAATAAATTATGTAAATACTATTCAATATGTTTAAGGACGGAACTATGCAGGAAAACTACTTAAACTGTTTGAAATTTCAAATATTAAGGTGAGATACTATAGTTTAAAATAATTTTTGTGGATAATTCTGTGTCTAAACATCTTTCATTTTCATTTCTGAGAATTTCGTAATGATTGTGTATTAATTTTTATTGGTTTTAGTGTTTAAGTGTTGTTAAATTTCGAGAAATAGCGGTCGGAAGCCTTTGTAATCTTTCGATGAAACTAATATAAAGCGAGCGGCAATGACTCAAAGAGTTTTTCGACACAGTTTTACAGTTGGACACCACGTCGGCAAAGACAGTTTTGAGCGAATAGTTTTACTGGGGGGCAAAAGTGTCGGATGTATATTTGGAGTGTCGAAAGTGTATAAATGTGACCAGTATCTTTGAAGTTGTGTATGTCTTCGAGAAATAAAAAAAGTTAGAATTTTAAACCGTATTGTAGACTAATTATTTTATATAATACAAGAATGGATTCCCGTGAAATAAAACCATTTACAACTATACGGAATCTACAGCACTTGGCTCAGCTCAGCTACAAAGGGATTGCTCCATTCCCGCGAAAAAAACAAAGCAAGTAATTTGAACTTCTAGGGACAAGGGTTTGGCGCGACCATTTCGCTTTTACTGTAGCCGCCTGCCTTTGTTTCTATGGTTTTGTTTACTCGGGCGAATTCGCTTGCAGCGTAAGACTCGGATTGCCGGGGTTTGCCGACCGCTGGAATGGAGTGTCGGAAAATCTAACCCCGGGACCACACGCTTGGCACGTGCGACAAACTCCAAGCCTCTACAAACGCGTGGTTAATTTAGGGGAGCCAAACATCGTGATCCACACGCTTGCGTGTGCGCTTGTATGTTGTGCAGAAGCAAGCATCACGGACGTCGAGGTTGTGTGGGCCAAAACTTTTGCCCTAACCGTATTTTTAGAAAATTAAAAAACGAGGCGACGAAGAAGATCGTAGATGTTAAAAAATCTATAGACACCGTACCAGGAAATTATTATAATTTCATTCATCCAACTATGAATACTATGTAGTTTCGTGTATGTATTTGATTTTTATAATTAGAATTGTATAATAATTATTGTTTTAACGGCATTATAACGTCTGTATCAATTATTTTCTGATTGCAGAGAATTTATGAAAGAAACATTTAATGAGCTGCTTTTTGAGCCATCTGGGCAATTTGATAACTTCTGCCGGATGAGCTATGCTGATTCTGAATATTCGCTCAATGAAATTTCACTTATGATTTCTAAAGTAAATGCACACTTCAGAGAAGCTATACGTACCAGCTAAATTAATAAATTTATACCTGAGCCATAGGGAATAGAATCTTATTTTTTCCTTAAATGTTTACGAAATGTGACAATAAGAAATTCTATCTTTTCTTTTAATATCCATGACAGTTTTATTTAAAACTTCACTAAGACGACTCCAAGCATCAGCTATTTTTTTATGATCTTTATTCTTCGGGTAAAAAATGTAGGGTTCTACTTGGTAGATTCGAGAAATCGTAAAATATCGTCGTGGACCAATTATTAATTTTTCTTGCAGCACTTTTATACAACAAAAAGAAATGCACGTTTTGTCCGCCTTCAGGGCACAAACAATAATTAGTTCGCACAAACGTGGAGGCGCTTCTCAAGCACTTGCCGCAAACTTCCTTTGATTTGTGCCAAAAAAAACCGACACTCGATCGGATCAGCCACAAGTGCCTGCAAGCCTACTCAAGCCAAACCAAGCGCCCTATCCACACGTTTCAATTTGCGAAGATTTGAAAATGTTTGGCAAGCGTGTGGTCCCGGCATAACATTATGCGCGAAGGGAGTCTACGGGGGAGAAAAAAATAATATTGAAATGATTCGGCAAGTGGTGTACAGGAGAAAAAAAGTTGGCGTACCGCTGTTGAAGCAGTGGCGCAGTAGTCTTGTGGATCGATGTATAGCGAGCGCGCAGGCTGGCGGTGGAGATTAGCCAGGCGCGGCGCCGCGGAAGCCGCGGGGAGGGGGGCCGGTGGCGATGGCGGCAGCGCGGCCACTGGTCGGCGGCGCCCCACCCCGCCGCGCGCGCAGCCAATGGGCGGCCGCCCCCCCTCCCGGCGCCGGTAGCCAGCGCTGCTCCGCTGCCGAGCGCCAGTCTGCCGTCAGCAGCCGACGAGCGCGCTACTACGCAGATGGCAGCAGGAGTCTACCACTACCGCGCGCCCTACGGCAGCCCTCCAGCAGGTCAGTAGCATTCCATCTCCTTAATTAACAAGTAGTATGACGTCATTTCTCGGGATCTCTACTGGAGCTCACAATTCCGATACAACAACAAGGAGTGATATAAAAGATTTTTCCGTTTTCGCAGACGTTATTTTTGTATAAATAGCTTAACGACTTTCGCGCTGAGTCGAAATGCTCCTCCTTCGAGTAGGCCGTTCGTCTTTCTCGGCTAAGTCGCCCGAGGAAGACATAAGGCCTGGTCGAAACTTCAAGGAGGAGGAGGATCATTTCGACGCAGCGCCAAAGTCGTGAAATTATTTAGAGCAACATTCACTTGTGACGTCATAATACTGCCAGTATTATTTTCGAGCAGTAATTCCGTTTTAACACAGCCTGAACCATTTTTTCAAGCAGAAATTAGGTTTTAATATATCCTGGACCAGCCGGACACCGTTGAGTATATTTCGGAAAGGGGATTACTGGAGATCCCGATTACTCCTGGAGTTGGCATCAGAATTCTGCAGTGGTCAAACGCAAGACTCCGCTACAAATTCTTTCCGAAGTACATTTTAAGGTTTCATGCTAGGCCAGGCTGTATCACAACCTAATTTCTGGTAGAAAATAATTGTCCAGGCTGTATTACAACGGAATTACTGCTTGAAAATAATACGTCTTGCGACTGACTAGAGCAGTATTACAAGGATATTATTTAATGTTTATCGTAGCGGAATCGCGATCTGCAATAGACCCTCCGAAAGTATTTGTAGCGGAGTCTTGCGTTTGAGCACTGCCGTATTATGACCACAATTCGTTGTCGTATCGCGATTTTCAGTAATCCCTAGGTTTCTCCGCAAAGAAAATTGAGTTACTGTGGAAAGTACGGCCAGTAGAAAAAGCTGTTGATTCTGGTTGAAAGTGGCCAAGCGGATTCTTTGGCACTTGATCTTTTAGGAAAAATGTGACTGGAAGTTGGAAAATATGTAACAAAGGCGTAATCCGTGCCGAAACATGCGTTGTGTTAATTACTGACGTTGTAATTCTCGAGCCGCGTAATTACAGTCAGAATTTGACGCGGTCGCCGTTATCTTCACTCAGAATCCAGTAAGCACTGGAATGTCAGTAGTTACTCTGTTCAGCGCTGCCGTTCAACCTAAACACAACACGGTTGCGCATGTAAGACGTCTCGATCCGTGTGTGACGTCATTATGGTCTGAATTCGCCATGGCAGCCACCTTATACTCTCTACACCACGGAATATTAGTCGTAATTCTGGTCCAGGCTGCATTTCAGCCTAACCTTACCCTCCACCAATACAGCTCCTTGAAGATCAACGTGTTTACCGCATGAGAAAGATCACATGCACGGTAATGACGACTGGTAATTATAGGCTAATACCGCATGTATTATTTCTGTACAACCTGTTTTATCGACTTCCCGTGCACTTATTCTTGAATAGTAATGCTTAAGGAATATGTTAATCTCATTTTCATCCAGAAATAAGTTTTTTCTACTGGCGAAGATATTATTTAAGAGTGTGTGTTTATTGTAGCCAACATAATAATATCGATTCTTCTTTCTGATCTTCCACAGGGCTCTTATTGTGTCTTCGCGAGTTCTTTCTTTCTCCAGTCCTCTTGGTTTCGGTGTAACTACATCCTCTCCCCCTGTTGACCTTTTAACTGAATAACTAGTCTGTAGGTCACTTTTGACGTCTTGGGTCCACGGTATACTCCCCAGCTTTCCAGTGTGTCATGGCCTCGCGTGTAAGTTTTGTTGTTGTAGTATTCGAATGAGTCCATAGGACTTTAATATTCGTTGTATGGCGTCTGCTGCGAGGTTACAGTTTCTCTGCTGTTTATCGGGATTGCAGAC
This sequence comes from Vandiemenella viatica, assembly GCA_031002005.1. Lineage (NCBI taxonomy): Eukaryota > Metazoa > Arthropoda > Insecta > Orthoptera > Morabidae > Vandiemenella > Vandiemenella viatica. The sequence goes on from JARYHS010008075.1 coordinate 186,875,153, forward strand.
TGTACCCATCTTCTATTGTATTTGGGCCAGTGATATAGCCAACGTAATATATATCAGTCGATTTAATTCGTTCGCGATGGGCACAGTTCCTTGCAAGTTATTATGCAAGAAATAAGAGTTATTGCCTGTTGGTTTTTATTACAGCTGATGAAATGCAGTCTGGACTAAAAACTGACGTTATTTTGTAGTCTGGTTGAAATATTTTATAGTTTCCTGCGATTCCTACAACAATGTTATGTAACAGTGTATAAGTTGTACCTATCATGGTTGCATTTTTGAATCAAAATATGGCTTCTAATCGCCGTTTAAAGTTACCGTAATTTTAGTGTGAAATTACTAGATATTTGGTTGCTTTAATATACACTTATTCTTAAAAAGTATCTTCGAAGGAAAATGTGAATAATTCCTCACAACAAAAGAATTCCTTCTTGAGTCGCACATATGCGTAGGCACCGACCATTGCTTAATATTTACGCCAATACAAGTGGAGTTTGAAGTTTTGTTTATTTTTGACGCTGATGTATTTTCACTGAACGAATGTTTTATTTACTTTCTGTTGTGAGGTTTCGTATTTGATAGTCTATTTTCGGCCAGCCGTTCGTAATTATTGATAGTTAATCTCGTATTTCTTGGTCAACCACGTCACTTTGTATGTCGCAGTCTTAAGTACGAATGATATGCTAGTATGTATTTTATTCAATTAAAGTGAAAATTGATGTCACACGGAGAAATGCAATATTCAAGCCAGAAAAGTCGGTAGGTGGATGTGACGCCTGTACCAACAGTTTGCATAAAAAAAAAAAGCCATGTTGAAAGTCTAATGCCTGGATGTGTTGTACAATTTCTTCATCGAGTTTCTGCAGAATCATTGAGGTCAAGTTTACATCTCGATAAAGATGCAGCTGCAGTTCATACTGAAACTGAAGGTGTATACTGAAATTGTGATAATTTATGCTGTGCTAATCAGGAATCCTGATGCAGAAAATGTTGCTACTACTTGAAATGTAGTTCTGATGCATTTAATGAGTTGATGTGGGTCCGTATCGTTTGGTTTTGTAGCGGGAATATTAGCGGAGATAGTGGTTAGGTTGAAGCAGCCTGGACCAGAATGTTGTTGTTGCAGAATAAGGCAGGAGGAATTTAGTTATTATTAATAATAAATCAGCTGCTTTTATAATCGCCGTGTACTGCTATGTAAAAGTACTCCCAATCATTGATGCTATAGAAAGTAAACCTGGTATTACTGAGTTTGTCCTCATTAAATCATCTTTATTGTAACTGAAGTATCGAATACTGCATACATCTCAGTGTCGTCCGTAATATGGCGCTCACGAAAGTAGTGCAGGCAAGGATGCTGGGAGTCTGGTGCGTTGTACGTGTGGATGTTCTTCTGTCGAGATGGCGTCCGATCGTGAAAGTAATGTCGATTAAACAAAGTCCTTCAGCCGAACCACGGAATGCCACCTGCCGCCTTGTTCCAGGCTGAGTTCAGCCTGAATTACCACCTCCGCCTACATCGCTGCTTAAACTAAGACCTGCTGTCGTACGCGGAACAACTTGTAAGCTCCATCAGTTTCATACAAGAGTCGTTTTCCACAGATCGGAGCACAATGAACTGGGCTGCTAAGCAATAGGGGGGACTAAACAAGGAACAGGCTTTTTGGACTGAAACTTTGTTTCACCCGTTCCTTGGACGATATAATAAGACTGTAACAGGTGGAGAGAGTACATCCGAGATACTGTCTAAAATAAAGTGCTGCGGTACTGTTAGCAGGGGTCCCCAAAGTGGACGATATCGACATCAAGGGGTCTCCAGCGGTCTATTAATACACGGGGATCAAAAAGCGGTCGATTAACACTAAACAGCATCAATTATACTGTCGATGGCAAAAACGGGAATATTAAAAAATAAAAAATCGAAATATAAAGCACAGGAACAGAGTAAACCTGGAGAACAGTGGTGATCTGCGACTAAAACTTGGCAATTTTCAACCGAATATCAACAATCTTGCTGCTGCTCTTACAAGACACATCCACCTTATTAATATCAACTATTTTAATAAATATGTATGTTAATATATTTTGAAGGTATTCTGTAGTAGTTCCAGGATGACGGTAAGAGGTTTTTCAATCGAATATAATTTGCTAAATTTTCAAAGATGATTCATTTTGTGTTTCACGACGCATGCGGTTTAACAAATGTAGCAAAATTTCCATCTATCAACAATTTTGTTATTTTTTTAGATTAGAATAACAGTACAAAATATCTCCTTTTCCTGTTAATGTTTTTGTCGGTTTGATAAATTCTTTCGTTAGCTATACTTGATGCTAAACATCGGAAAAGGGAAACATGATTTAATGTTTTTATTCAACACTTAATCTGGGGGTCGATAACAGAGCACATACTATATATAACGGGGTCGGTGGCATAAACACGTCGGTGACCACGGACCAACACCACAAACTGAGGTACTCTGTCTCTCAAGATGAACAGGGATCACACAAACTGCTTCCAGTAGAGTGCAGGGGGGAGATAGCGTGTGATTCGTTCTCACGTGAAAGCTGAGAAATTTAAGACGAGTTAGTATTCACTTTAAGTGATTTGCGCGGGAACTGTTGGTCGGATTTATGGCGATTCCACGAAGAATTACGGTCATAATACTGCAGCAGTCAAACGCTAGACTCCGGTAGAAATACTTTCGGAAGTACATGAAGTGAATGTTGTAGCGGAATCGCGTCTCCATTAGACCCGGACTTATTCCTTGTCTCGATTTCGTCGGTACGTACGACACAGCAGTATTGTTCCGAGGAATTGAGTTACTCTGGCGATGTGTTAAACTTGGCACAATCTGTTTAGTCGGCGACGTGACTAGGTGACACCTGGTTTGATAGCTGTAATCTACACACATTCCCAAATACACACCTAACAACACAAAACAGGTGTTACGAAGAAACGCAGCCAACCCCAAAATGATTTTTAAACTGCAGAACAATTGTACGTCCTAGTGCGTACTTCATAACCAACGTTTATCATCTATGGTTGTAATGGATTAGTAATACAAGGAGACTCAAAAAGGACTTCACAACTTCTCAATGATACAGGAATTTATTGAGTATGCACAATGTCGGTAAATGTGTCGCGTAGCAAACAACCTCAAGTTTCACATAAGTGTCAATTGTTATTTTGGTTCTATGTGACTACCAATTGTCATGCGGCAAACATACCACCGGTAGTCAATTCCTTCCCACACTCGTTGCAGCAAATCGAGCGTATGTTGTGCAACGGCAGCGGAGATTCGATTTTTCAGGTCGGCCAAATTGTTTTGTAGGGGAGGAACATACACACGATATTTACTCAAATCCCAGAGAAAGAAATCCAGTGCTGTCAGGTCTGTGGAGCTGGTCGCTTGCCTTTTAATAATGTACACATTTTTAAACAATATCGTTGGAGAATCGTGGGTACAGTTTTTGCTGTCATCAGTCTCTCGACTGTTTTGATCCAATCCTCCATCCCTTCCTATCCTGTGCTAACCTCTTCATCTCTACATACCCCTTACAACCCACGTCCTCAGTTATCTGCTTCATATATTCTAATCTCCGTCATCCTCTGGAGTTCTTACCTTCCATCCACTGTTCCCTCCACCAACAAATTAACCAATTCAGCCTGTCTCAAAATATGTCCTACCATCCTACCACTTCTATAAACTTCTTTCCTCACCCATCATTCCCAAAACTCGTTCTTTTCGTACTTTGTATGTCCATTTAATTTTCGGCATCCTTCTGTAACACCACATTCCGAATGCTTCAATTTTCCGTCTTTCTGGTATTCCTAAAGTCCATGCTTAGCTGCCATCTCTGTGCTCCAAACATAGTTTAAAAAAGTTCTTTCTGAGTCGTTGATCAATATTTGAAACTAAAAGGTTTCTCTTTTTCATGGAGGTTAGTGCTGTTCTGCTTTTGACATCATTCCTTCTTCTGCCATCGGTTGTAATTTTACTTCCCAAGTAGCAGAATTCACTTACTTCTCCTATTGCATCCGAACATATTTTTATATTTAATCTACTGTGATTGGAGTCATTTTTTCTACATTTAATCAATTTTGTCTTGCTTTGATTTATATTCAGTCCTAATTCTTCCTTCAGTATTTTTTTCATGATATTCAGTAACTTCCCAATATCCTCAACTTGATATGCTTAGTGATGTTCCGATACCATCAAAGTATCTATACCTACTCAAATGAGTAGTACTCAAATTGTCTTACGATACTTACTCATATGAGTACTGCAAAAGTATCGATACTTACTCATATCGATACTTTTTTTAATTAATGTCGAAATATAAAAATATATGTGACATTTTGCTAAATTATTTATTTTATTTTCCTAGTGTAATAAAATCAAATAACACTTAAGTTTTGTCTTATCTTTAAATATTTATTTATTATAGTTTTAACACTTTTGAACAATAAAAGTCAGCTTTTGGAAGTTTTCCCAAAAAAATATTTTGGGGACAGCTTGTTTCTTTTGTCATTTTTTCGCCCTCATTAGAAAACAAACATTCACTCAATACTGACGTTGCTACAATAATAAGTTATTGTTGTGCATATGTATACAGACAAGGAAATATAAGTTCCATTTCTTCCCATTCTGTAAATGGATTTCTTTTTAAAGACATTACAGTGTTTGACAAGTAGAGAGACACTTTGTCATTGTGGAGCGTTTTCTTTTTTATTGTGATGTTTCCAGAAGTGATATTCCTGTGAAACGCTAGCTGAAGCAGCTTCTTCTTCCGATTCACATGGGCTACTTAGTTGCTTATGAACCATAGCTTTTAGTTTTTGTGTGGGGCTGCGCGGGAACGACCATTGGCCAGGCACAGCGAAATGCGCGCAACGTACAACTTTATTATCGTACAATGAAATAGGGATCTCAAACTCTTTGAGAATAGATTGCCTATTCTAAGATTGATTTTGTTTTATTTTCAATGCTACCAACTTGAAGTCGGAGGGAAATTAGTTTCGCAGGCGCGACTGAGTGGCGCAGCAAGGTTGATGCGCTTAGACTTTGACACCGAGTGCGTTTCGGTTCGATACAAGTATTTTTCTTCAGATACCGAGTAAGTATCGAACGAATTTATTCGAATACGAAAAGTACTCTGTATCGAAACAAAGTATCGAGTACTTACTCGTATTTATTTGAATGGGAACATCACTAGTTGTGGTAACAAGACAATGCCATAAACAATTCGTAGCATACTGATTTTTTTTATCCTTGATCACTTATGCCATATGAAAATTTTTCTTTTGCTTCCTTTATTGCTTCGTCTACATACAAGTAGAATATTAACAGGGACAGACTACAACCTTGTCTCACACCCTTTTTAACTGATGCATGTCTCTCGTGATACTGTACTTTTATTACAGGCACTTTAAAGTCGCGGTTGCTGCGTAGTTCTCAGATTGCGTCTCTGTGGAAAGGAAACAAGTTGCAGAGAATTAGTTAAACGACAAAAGAGATGTGAAAATCAGAATAATGCACTGTCGGAGTAATACACATGTACGTTAATAAAAAACTACATTTACGCAAGATGCTGCTCATTATTTTATAGATAGCTTTCAAAGAAATTCTTCTAAGGAGTAGGAGTTGTTCTTCTGTGGATGTAATTGCAATTTACAGTGTAGTTGATTTAGTTTGAGCTGGGATGTGTAGCCTCCATTAAACTGGAGTCTGGAGAGAAGACACTGACTCCTGCCGCTGGAGACAGACTTGTCAGCTGTTGTTTCTGCTTATGAGCGGATTACACATTGCTATGTTCGTTATCTTCACTCTGCTGTTACTAAGGCTTCCGTGTCACTCAGTGTGTTCAACTAGTGTAGCAAACAAAGCGTAGCGTCTCGACTTGTGCAGCGTCGCCACTGGACTTGCAGACTGCAGGTTGATGGCCACTGCGGGCAACTATGTAGATGGTGGATGGTCTGTGTTGTTCAACATTCACACATAGTATTCGGATCTTAAAGACAATGCCGTCTTGCTATAATATCCTTTGTCCCGTGTATACCTCTTTCCAGCCTGTTGAGCGCTATACATGCCAGAGACATCTATAGTCACGGCGTTTTGGTGTCAAAAGTATTTTCCTACGAACATTTCTCATCCAGACACGATATCAACGTATCGAATGTTTGCTCAAGTACAGCTGATTGTTACCGATTCCAAATTTGGACGAGTATTTCAACTTCGCAGCTCGCTTAGTGTTTTGTTGGGACGCCTGTAATGACCACGATGTGGACGCCCCCCCGCGTGTGCCGTTGGTCAGTGTCCAGTCGGTGTGCTCTGCTCCCGCGGCGCTGAGAGTCTCGCTATCAGCGACTAAGCCGTCGGTCCGTAAGACCTTTACTGCGGGATAAGCGCCCTGCGATCCGCCGCGAGGCGCACAGATAAGGAGCGCCCGGCGCGCCGCAGCCCGCAGCGCACCGCGCGAGCAGCTCCAGCTGGGAGGAGTGACACTGTATGCGTCACAGTCCAGCGGATACCAGGAGGCTTACTGAGCCCTATCGCCCTGCTATGCCACGAAAACCACTCCACACAAATTCTTGGGCTGTTCCTTTCTTACCCATAGCGTCGTGGATTCTCCTCACTTAAACTTCTAATATACTTGTCATCTGGACTGTGAAAAAATCCACGTACAGCAATACAGCATATCTAGTTAGGTTGGTAAACATGGGATGAAGATAAATGAAAAGAGGAGTCAGCTTATTAGATAAACAGATACAAAAACTAAAGGTTCATTATGATTAAAGGTGGGGAAAGAATTTTTTGTTGAAGAATTGAAATTTAAATATCTTGGCATTACATTTGATAACAAGATTAACTGGGCAGGACACATTGGACAGGTCGTAGAGAAACGTTTCAAAATTCTCCGCTTGTTAGAGAGAGTGATTAGGGGATGTACGAGAGAAGTAAAGGAATTGGGTTATTAATATTTGATCAGACCATTGCTTGAATGTTGTAGTGCGGTATGATACCCACATTTTACGTATCAAATACAGGAGTTGGAGAGGGTGCAAAAAAGGGCTGCTAGATTTGTTTCTCGAAATTATAGCAGAATGCAATCAGTAAGACATATGACAAAGGAACTGGAATGGGATTCATTGCAAGACAGGAGGAGGATAAGGAGGGTCATGGGAGTGTACAGGGCATATACTGGCGATGAGGCATGGAAAGATATTGCTGTAGGTATGAAAAGTAGTGCATGGAAGGGAAAAGATTACTATGACCACAAGCTGACACTAGTTTTCGGGCACAAGGGTGTGGGAAGATTTTTTTGGGGGGGGGGGGGCAGGGGGTAAGGGGTGAAGGGTTAGAAAAAGTTACCTAGAGAAATGGTGAATAATTTACCAAAAACTTTGAAATTTGTAGAGGGGTACATCAAAGGGGGAAGATGGGTGTGTAGGAAAATTGCCACCTAAGCGGGCGCTTTATTGAAATTAGATTAAATTTTGAAAAAATCCATGGATAAAAACTGATGTTTTGTGATCCAAACCAACAAACTCAAAACTTTGCTGCTGCCATTCATGGTAGCAAAAGAATTCGTATTTTGCCGATTAGATAAGCTTGTTTAAGAAACACCGTTTAGCTAACTTGCTAGAAAAATACATTTTTATTATTATTACTATTAACTTAATTGCGATGGAGCTACCATTCCGGTAGCAATTCCTATAGTCATCTAATTACCAATTTATTTTATAAAATTTTCATTCGTAATTTGAATGTTAATTTGTCTCCCAATTACTTTTCCCATTTACAAATTTTAATTTCCTTAAGCGTTTTTCGTAAATTATTCATCAGTTCACTTGGTAATTTGCTCCACCTGCCCAATGTGCTCTGCGCAGTTGAGTTTATCAAACATTATGCTAAGATATTTATACTTCAAGCTTTCAACAAGCAAATGTGACCCCATCACATAATCATAATTAACCTTTAGTTTTTTTATCTGTGTACCTAATAAGCTAACTCTTCTTGGCATTTATCTTCATTCCATGGTGACCTATTTATTTAGATATTCTATCCAGGATTTAAAAATAAAATACAAGAAGAGATGGAGGATTGCACCAAAGCAGTCCATAGACTGATGACATATAAAATATTGTAAAGATGACTGTTTAAATAGTTTTGTTAAGTATAAGATTTTTGATTGATAGATGTACAGGACAAAATCTCAATTTCTTGTTGATAATACGTTGAATTTACATAATACATCAACGCATCAAGTGCAAATTCATTTTCCTATGTTTATGAAGAATGAAAGACGGATTCTAACATTGATAATAGTTTTTGTGAAAATGGAACTCTAGCCAAAACGAAATTATTATTTTTGCTGTCATCAGTCTTTCGACTGATTTGATGCAATCCTCCATCCCTTCCTATCTTGTGCTAACCTCTTCATTTCTACATACCACTTATAACACACGTCCTCAATTATCTGCTTCATATATTCTAATCTGTCTTCCTCTACAGTTCTTACCTTCGACTGTTCCCTCCACTTACGAATTAACCAATCCAGCATGTCTCAAAATATGACCTGCCAGCCAGTCTCCTCTTTCTGTAAACCTCTTCCACAAACTTCTTGCCTCGCCCATCATTTCCACAACTCATTCATTTCTTACTTTGTCTGCCCACTTATGACTATTCTTCTGTAGCTCCACATTTCAAATGCTTCCATTTTCTTTCGCTGCCATCAAGTACTGTGTTCCACATATAGTTTTAAAAAGTTCTTTCTAAATCCTATATCAACATTGGAAACTAAAAGATTTATTTATCTTTTTCGTGTTTATAAATGTGGTCAGAAAATCAACGGTACTATTTGCCTGGGCGTCGGACGCGTGTGGGTTTGGTTAGGTTACTCTGTACTCACCCCTTGCTCTATTGTCCGTTACTTGTCCCCCTGGAGGAGGGGCGGGTCCAGACACGGCGCAGCTGCCATGTCTGCAGAGTGCAGCGCAGTGTTTAATGGGCTCCTCGACAACCTGCAGATTTCAAATTGATGATTATCGTGTGCTTCGTTCACCAAAAACCGATATACGTATTTAAATTATCTCAAATTATTTTCTCGGCGTTTTTTCTAAGAGGGGAGAAAAAGTATTTCGTTTTCCGTGCTGTAGCATATATATATATATATATATATATAAGACAACTGAGTAGTGACAGGCGCATTGTTTACATCCAGTACGCAGCAGCCAAGACAAATGGCTGTAGCGGAAACATGCCTTGGAGAAAAAGCAGAGATGTGTGGTTACGAACCTGCAGAACACTATTGTAAATAGTAAGATGTAAATAACCAGAAAATGTTTCAATTTAGAGTTAAGTTAAACTTCATATAATAAGTTTGTAAACTGAATGTAAAATTTCAAAATAGATTCTTCGCTGACGATGCCTCGATTAGAGGCGAAACGCGTACGACATTAAGGCATACAAAAACTGTTGCATTGGCGTTATTTTATCATTTAAAATAATATAAAGATGAGAGTTTGTCAAACTTCATGATTGTGGACCACTATTGTTACCTGGTCTGTATCAAAACGCTGGCATTTTCTGCGAAATTGGTAGCGAATACATACCACACATCTATTCAAACGACATATACTCAAAACACTTTCATCTAATATACCTAGTTAATTTAATTAGGCTAAATTGCGATGGAGCGCGCGATCCGGTGGCGATTTCCCTACACCCCCATCCTCCCCCTATGCTGCACTCACCTACATTTGCCCTCTACAAATTTTATCTTTAAATTCGTTCAACGTTTTAGGTAAATTATTCGTCATTGCTCTTGGTAACTCATTCCAATCTCTGACACGCTTACCTAAAAAAAGAGAATCTTCCCACACCCTTGTGCCTGAAATCGAGTGCCAGCTTGTGGTCATGGTCGTCTTTTCCCTTCCATGCACTACTTTTCATACCTACTGCAATATCTTTCCATGCCTCATCGCCAGTATACGCCCTGTACACTCCCATGACCCTCCTCATCCTCCTCCTGTCTTGCAATGAATCCCATTCCAGCTCCTTATCATATCCGTCACTGATTGCATTTTGCGATAATTTCCAGAAACAAATCTAGCATCGTTTATTTGCACCCTCTCCAACTCCTATATTTGATAATCTCTAACTTCCGTGAGGAAATGAGGCGGTGCACCGTCTTGCTGGTAGTAAACCATCCCATCTCGATCATCTTCATCGATCTGTGGAATTAAAGTTTTCAAGCATATCCATAAACACACTACCAGTCACAGTTTTCTCCGTGAAGAAGGGCCGTACATTTTCAATTTGCTAAGGATGAACAACCAGTCTCGACAAAGTTCTTGTGTGATGAGTAAATTCTAGGCCTGCTTGGAGGTTCTTTGGGGTATTCGCTGCGAAATTTATGCAGCACGTTTCTTGAAACCAAAACACACAGCGAGCCCGCTCCGCACCAGTGAAAGTAGCCATTTTACCTGCGCAGTACGCTGGCGCTCCTGGTGGCGGAATTGTGTACTGATGCACTACGCGCATCAACCTTAAAGTTGTTTCCTGCAAAATGACACATCTACCAAATCTGTAAGCTGTCTCAACAGATTTCTGTATCATTCCAAAGTTGTGAAGTCCTTTTTCAATCGTCCTGAGTATTTACGTCATTAGCTCGGGCGGTACAGCGTCTGCTGCGAACTGGATGACTGGGGTTCGATCCCCGACGAAGCTGAACGTCCGTAACGGATCCCCAGGCCCACTCAGCCCGCTGCCCGATGAGTACCGTCGGCGGGAAGGTAAAGAACGGCCGGAGCCTAGCGCTGACCCCGTCTCATCCACTGTTGCCCCAGTGGTTGTAATGATATTGCGGAGATCTACCACCGCGCACCCCCGTAGGTCCTGCACTGCGGTCGCCATGTGGCGTCTGGTTCCTGTAGCGGCGCACTCGGCTTGCGTCGTGGTGTTTGGATGGCGGTGAGGGATGGTTGGCGGTGTCGCGTGTGGGGACGGAAACCGCAGTGTGTGTGTTCCCCGGGGCGCGGCCTGTTTGTCGGGGCTCCGCAGGGGTCCTGTGTGTCCTGCCGCCAGGACCTCACGCGATGCACACTAGTGGAAACCTACTGTCACGCCACGCACCCAACTAGGCTAGTAACGGAAGTCATCTTAGCGGATGCGGATGTCGAAAAATCTTATTTATAAATAAAAATAGACGCGTGTTTCCCTATATTTCACTTTGCAGCCTCCACTACCTAACACAGATCACTGGTGTTTGTGTGTGTGTGTGGTTGTAGCGTGGAGTTTCTGTCGTGCACAGTTTTGACTGAATGCCGATAGCTATAGGGGTGTGGGAGATATGGTGGATAAAGTTGGTCGATGTAGGGTATTTTCACATTTCAACCATAGACTTGTTTGTCCTTATGTTTCACCTTTTATCCAAAACTACCTAGCGCAGATCACTGGTGTTTGTGTGTGGTAGTAGCATAAATTCACAGATCGTGCACAACGTTTGCTGAATTTCGGTATCTGTGGGGGTGGGGGAGATATGGTGGTTGAAAGTGGTCGACCTGACATGTGTGTCCCTGTATTTCTCTCCACACCTGGCGCAATCACCTGGCGTTGTGTGTGTGGTAATAGCTTCGAGTCTCCCATGGTGTGCTATGGTGGTTACTTGTCAGTAGCTGTCAATCAAAATTCTTTACAACACCAAGTCGTGGGCGCAAGCTAGAAACTTTATAATTATTTAGATTTTAATATTGTATGCAAAAAACTTAAAATCAAAATAAGTATCTTCATTTTTAGTTTCACCCTCTTTGTGAATCAGTCACTTCTTTGCATGTTGTTCCTTCCTTCATTCTCTCGGACCTTCTCTCCTCCTCCTCTTCTGTTTTGACTTTATTTTAGATTTTTCCTGGAACCTTATCCTTTCATCTTTGTCTTATCTGCGCTGTTCTATCAAGTAATTTTAAAGTTTCTTAGGTCTTTTCTAATTTCGATCTGCCGTTACGGGAGAAATAAAAAATTTGTTTGGTTAGTCTACCAGAGATCATTCTGAGAAGATGTCCGTAGAAATGTAGTCTCCTTTTGCGCACAGTATCTGAAAGTTTTTCATTTTTTTGTTTGTTTGTAGAGTATTTCATTCTTGTTATCTTGACATTTTATTCCTATGATTTTTCTTAAAATTTGTCTTTCTTTTAGTTCCAGTCGTTCTATCTGCCCTATGCGATTCATGGTTAGTTTCTGCTGCGTACAATGCTTTCGACTTTACCACTGTTTTGTAATGTTTAATTTTGGACCACCACGAAAGGGATTACTTGTTGTATATCTCTCTCGTCAGTTGGAAAGTCAATTCATGTTTATTTTTCTGGATTCTATTGCCTTGTGTCCTGTTGCATTCCAACTAATCCAGTCCCCCAAATATTTAAATTCTTTTACTATTTCCATTTTTTTGTCCTTGAACTTTTAAATGTTTATTTCGGTGTTTGTCATGATTTTCGTTTTTTCAATCGCCTCAGGACGGCGGTTCGAATCCCCGTCCGGGCATCCAGATTTGGGTTTTCCATTGTTTCCCAAATCACTACAGGCAAATGCCGGGATGCTTCCTTCAAAAGGCCATGGCCGAATTCCTTCCCATTCCTTGCCCCCCATCCTTTCCCGTCTCTAATGACCTCGCTGTTTAGAGACGTAAAGCAGTTAAAAAAAAAAGTTTTTTCAAAGGAAATTATGAGTCCAATTTAGGTGTTTGTTTCTCTACTTCCAGGATTTGTTCTTTTGCTTCTTCCATTGTTTCAGCCAAATAAGTATACTTTTATCACAAATTCTACATTTTACATAGACAAATATTTCCATCTGATACTGTCATATTATTTTCTACATCTTCTTCCAACAGCAAAAAACGTTGGTTGATTTAACGAGTGAATAAAATTATTCACATAACTACGCACGCGTCAACAAAACAATCTTCGTCATATGAACTTTTCGGAGTTGGCGGCTCGGTCGACTGGAGCGTGCTCGCCACGGCGGTCCATTCACAGTGCGACTTGTAGGACCCACGACGATCCGACTTAGGACTCTTGTACGACCGTGAAAGGGGCTGCGGGACTATATGCAGCACGTGTTTGGAGTACGAGACAAGAAGCAAGGGTCGCTCCCGACCAACAAGCTATGGCGCTGAATGTTTTGTGGAAACACCCTGCGAGTGTGCGATAAGGTGACTGGTGTGCGGCGAGGAAGTACGAGTGTAGACGACTGCCTGGACCCCGTCTAGTAGCGTAACTGGGTGAGCGCATCCTACGGTAGCTCTACTCGGAGGTCCTACCAGTTGGACTTTACATGCAAGTTCAAACTAGTAAGTTTGTGCGTAGGTAATAACACCGTTCAGTTAATTGTTTCCTTTATTACAACATTTATTACAAAACTTTGGTCAGACCATTGCTCGAATATGGTAGTGTAGTATGAGACCCACATTTTGCGTATCAAATATAGGAGTTGGAGAGGGTGCAAAAAAGAGCTGCATGATCTGATTCTTGAAATTATCGCAGAATGCAATCAGTGACGGATATAATAAAGGAGCTGGAATGGGATTCATTGGAAGACAGTAGAAGGGTGAGGAGGGTCATGGGATGTACAGAGCATATACTGGCGATGAGGCATGGAAAGATATTGCTGTAGGTATGAAAAGTAGTTCATGGAAGGGAAAATATGACCATGACCACAAGCTGGCACTCGATTTCAGGCACAAGGGTGTGGGAAGATTCTCTTTTTTAGGTAAGGGTGTCAGGGATTGGAATGAGTTACCAAGGGAAATTGCCACCGGAGCCTGTGCTCCATTGCAATTAAATTAAACATCGTAAGAAAGGAAACCACCACGTTTTAATTAGCTAAGCGACGATAGAGCGACTCTCGTACAGATAGAGAAGATTGATATAATATATAATGACATCCGCTATACATCCGCATTAAAAGTTGATAATGCGAAAGCGGAGGTAGTATTTAATGCGGAAGTTCCGCACTTGCGGATGCGGAGCTCCGTTACATCCCTACAGTATCAACACGGGTCCTCTGTCCGTTCATGTTGATATAATGGCAAGCTTACACTTTAGGTTACCCTCCATTTGTTCTGGTAGTGGTTTGTTGTTCTCATTGGAAACCAACAATAAACAGTAGTATGCCATGTACTTCGTTTAAATCCTCGTAATAACTAGTTTTTTTTAATTATTATTCGTTCGATGTAAATATTGTATTGCCTGTCCACAGACTTCGGTGTTCAGTTAAGTTGACATACATATACAATATTATTTATTTCCTAACAATTTTTAGCTAAGCGACTGCAAAAACGAAATCTCCAAAATACTGCGGTGATTTTTCATGGGCTGTTAAATACATATTTCTAATTGGAGCCTCCGAAGAACGTGACGCTCTAGTAGAACCAGCGCGTACGATATTCAGCGTTGTTAGGTCTGGTCAGTCTGCCAAATATGGAAGCAGTTCTTCCTACCCGCAGCTACTTAACAATAACCGCATTATTTGTAATCGACTTATACAGCACACAAACCACCAGGAACGTAAGCGTCAAACAATATAGAAAAGGACTGATTTTTTTTTTTTGAAAGCCAAAGAGGGCGACTCCTGTAGGAGACCCTTTTCGTCCAACATAACGTAGGGATGTAAACAAAGGGAAAGTGGTCAGGGCAGGGGCATTTTAGAGGAACCGCCCCTGGCATTCGCTTACGGTAGGGCTGTTGATATTTTAAAAAATATCGGATTTTCGATATATCGATATTTTAAAAAATATTTATATCGGGTTCGATATATCGAAGAAAAAGTATCGATATATCGACCCCATTATATAAAAACAATGTTACAAAAAGAAATCATTTTAAAAAAGGGCGAAGTCTTGTGGCTATTTAATGATGAAGAGTTGTGAGATATTTTTCTGAATCAAGTTTTGATTTTCTCAACAAAAAAAAAATAGTTTTTCATGACGTCACGGATAAATATTTTTTTAAAAAAATTGTGATTTAGCCATTATACTACTACTTTACTAAAAGGAAAGGCAGAATGTTTATGATTTACTCGAAGACTTGTGAATCCAGAAAGAGCATCGAGGGAAATCTTGGCTTTTGTGAGTTTAAAAGCTCAATAATACAACATTGTAGAGGCATTTATTTATGTTGATGTTCTATTATCAGTGTTTGCATAGTGACCAAGTTTGCATAGTGACCAAGTCACTTTTTTACAAGTATTGTTTTGTGTGGAATTTAATTTCTTTTTGTAGGTTGATAGCTTATTCTGAGTCTTCTTACTTTTTTGGACCAAATGTCCGAATTTATCAATATTCCTGCTTGCATCCAATTTCCATATCAAAATACTTTCCTCGACAACGCACGCTCATGTAAAACAACGGGCTCGAGTCCGATTCGTTCTGTGCGAGCTTCGCCGTGTCTGCATTGTTACCATCGGTGTAGGACTACCAATAACTTCCAAATTAAATGTAGTAACAAAGTAAAATTAATTGTGTTTTTTATGCTCCTGATCTTTGTGCAAAACTGAAATTCAAGGCATATAGCCTCATCAAGAAGAAAGCAATTAACCTACAAATTTTCTCTAAGACGTTTCAGCTTTTAGATTGGCATTGAAAAAACACAGGAACTTTTCTTATACTATGGGGATGAAACCAAGTATGTGTACCAAATTACCATTTTCTAGGACAACTGGATGTTGCATAGAATTATGATGAGAGAACGTCATAGTTATTTAAAAGAGTTTCAGATCAAAAAAAATTCCAAACGAAGGTGGTGAATGAAGTAAAATTTTGCACCAAAACTCATGTCAGAAACTTCATTGGACATACTTTTCAAGAGTATGAACTCATGTTTTTCCCGTTGTTTCTTCTACTATGAATGGAGAACTCCCTACATTAACTGAAAATTTCCGCTTCTTTGATATTGCTTCGTAAATGTGTAACGCTTTACCATAATACAATTTTTTAAAGCTGAAATTCTAGGTGGAATGCAGGATTTAGGGCGAGGGGTGGGGGCAAACCGGGGTACTTGCTCTGGGCGATAATATTGTGTCCAACAATGCGTTTGGCAAACAGTTAAAGTGGCGACATCAATGCGTTTGGCCAACAATCAAGGAGGCGATTCTCGGGGTCAGGCTGGCAACAATGTTTGAAGAGGCGGCAATCTCAGTTTTTCCCCGGCTTGGAAAAATCCTAGAGCCGCTACTGTCAAGGCAGTTCCCTTGGCGTTAATGTTTTTTAAATGCACCAATCTATGATAATAAGTTTTTAACATAGTGCTTTGTAAAGGCAATCCAAAAGTGGTAGATTCTTTTTTTCAATTTCTTATCTTAATAAATTCGTACTAAGTGATATAACAAAACTGGCTGTAACGTAATTTTGGAGCTCAATTCTTCTGTTGGTATGGAACAAGAACCGTATCCAATTCGCGCGAAATATTTAACTGTGGAGTGCCAGATACAGGCTTGTAATTTCCGGGACATTTCTGGGTCTAAAAAGTATTTTAGCGGTATGTTTAAAGAGTGAACAGAAATGCAAGTTAATAAAAAGATGTATTTTAGGTAAATATGTTATCTAACGTATATATAGCACCTCTTTTAACTTTATTAATTAAACTATGGTAGAAAGTAAACATCAGGTATTATGAATCAAAAGGAAAAATACTAAACTTAAAACAAAAATTGACCACCTCGTTAGGATTTTTTTACTTTGGTACAAAATCAACATCGGGTATTATTAATCAAAATCTCAAAAATATTAAACCAAAACTGAACACTTCTGTTAGGCTCATTAATTAAAATTAGGAAGAAAATCAACATCAGGTTTTATCAACAAATAAAAAATTAGCATCTATCTTTTGCTAAATCAAAATCAACATCAATCCAAATAGATCTTAATCATCTACTTTTAAAACATTTAATACTAGATTTTGCCATTTTCATAAATATTTCTCCGTCACTGCTTTGCAAAACTGATAAAATTTCTCAGCAAGAGTCTTCAAAATTGATTGAGTTTGCAGTTCAGCTTTGATCGAATTCATGAACGTTCTGTTTCACTCTTATTTCATAAATTATTCAACGGACTAAAACTTGTCTCGTAAAAGTCATTGCTTGTTGGAATTGACAAAACAAAACCAACTATTTTTTTTAAAATATTCAAAATCATTAAAAATGCTTGTTCTAAAGAAATTGGCCCAGATTTTATCGTTTGGAAAGTCTTTTGGAAGGACCTGAAAAACACGTTTCAGACATGTGAACTCTGTATAAAGGAAGTTAATGTTAACTGCATCTAGAATTTTCAAATTCCCAGAAAATTCAAAGAGTATTTTCCTGCCAGTTTCAATTCCTCTGATTTAAGGGACATTCCATCCTCCCGCTGCAAGCATGGGATACTTGGCTTGGCCTCGTGAGCACTGTGGTGAACTGAGTTTGAGAAAAAAACTAGTATACGGAAATTCCGGGACAGTAACGCATAATTCCTGAACATGAGATAAGACACAAAATTCCGGGAAACATTCCCGGATTTTCCGGCTATCTGGCAACCCTACCCATACCTGGTTCATTACGATTAGTTTCTTAATGCTAATACTTTTGGATTGATTGAAGACAAATTTTAAAAACTTTTCAAAATGTCCAGACAAGAATTCTAATGAATATTGAATGAGTTATTTTACCTTTGTTTTTTACTTCTCCACAGGCCCGCCGCTAGCTGTTTGAGCGCCCGCGTGCAATAGCGATTATGCCGCCGCCCCCTGTCCAACTACAGCCAGTGGTGGATCTAGGAAATTTCCGAAACGGGTCAAAAAACTGTGAGATTGCCGCCCCCATTGTTGCCATCCCCAGTGTCGCCGCCGACCGCCCGTAGCAGCTGTTGAGCTAAAAAAAAAAGGAGGTCGCCCGCTAAATAATATGCTGCCTGGCACGCCCCCTTACGGCGGCCATGCTTCTCCATGTGCTCGTATCGTTCATTGTTTCTTAAAATTCTATCTATGAAAAGGTATTGCATGTGCAACACAGGTAATCGTTTTCCCTCCAATAATAACTTGGAATATTCTACCAGGAAAATAACCACTTATTTTTAAAAAATATCGGACTCCGATATCCAGATTTCAATATCGATATATCGATATATCGTCCTAAAAAATATCACTCATAAATATCGATATTTTTTTAAAAAAATATCGATATATCGATATTTTATCAACAGCCCTAGCTTCCGGTAAACCACGGTTGACCGCACGGAGATTCTATCCCAGTTCTTCCTACAGCCAGGCGGAGAGAAACTACTCACCATTTGACTCCCAGGAAGAACTATTTTTGACGTGAACTGTTGTATACAGGGCTACTACATTTGCGATCCAATGGTTAATTTAATTCGATTAAACTGAATCTTGTACAATCAGCTAAATACTCGATGGGATTATATTATATACTATCCTTGAAAACATTTGGGCTGCGAGAAAATATTAAGTTTCCTTATTTTTTACTGATTAATTAATTAAAACTTATCAATTAGAAGTTATGATTACTTAACGTTGTATTGTCACCGAAAACAAAAATGTATGTAAATTTTTGAGTAAATCGGACACTAGAAGATAACAAGTTTTACAGTATGCAACACACAAGTGGAAATAATATACTCGTGGTAAAAACACAAAAAATTTCTAAATAAAGCTACTAATATTTATAGTTAGCATCTTCAGCAGTAGTTCCATTAATGTCCGTACATCTTACTACTTTAATACATTTTACGCAATGAAATTACGGCACAAATTAAGACTTAATTCAATTTTCCGGCCTTTCAATTACGTAGTTCGTGGGTTCTTATGTTGCGTCAACTCTTTCCTCCATCGCCGACGTTCCGATGACCACGTGGCGGCATCCTCGGGAGCATTATTCGGTACGAGGCTGGTGCTCCATGCGGAAACACTTCTTAGTATATAGATCCCAGTTTTCCTGCTCGCGGAGAAGGGTTCCCACAATACAGTGGGTCGCTTGAAGATTCAGCAGGCGCGTAATTAAATTACGCTGAAGATGAACCCAGGTGAGCGTCGAAACGTCAGAGACAGAAGAAACGCAGGAAAAGCCGCCATCTATTTTAGCCAATGGCAGCTGTTGAAAGAGCAGGAGAGCTTCGAATCGTCGGTGGGAGGATAAAAGCGGGAAAACTTGCCTTCTACTTACATGAATGACGGCTGCTAAAAACACTCAACAGCAGTCCAGAGATACAACGGTTGTTGGTTTGTGCAGGTGCCGCCCCCGATATGTCGGCCCCCGTCACCGTGAAGCAGGAGGCAGTGCTGCTGACGCCGCCGTCGTCACCGCCACCGCCCCCACTGGCCGCCCCCGAGCCGCCTCCCCCGGTGGTGCCGTTGTCGGCCTTCTGCCGGCCACTACCGCACCTCCACCACCAGCAGCCGCCTCCGCCGCCCCCGCCGCTGTACTACGGCCTGCCTCCGGCGGCGGCGTTACTGGGCCACTGGCTGCGTCTGCACTGCCGCCCCCAGCAGCCGGGCGCCGCTCCCGGCCAGCTACACGCGCCGCCGCCGCCACTGCCGCCCCCAGCACTGGGCCGCCCCCGCGCCGCCTCCCACCGGCCCAAGAAGCAGTTCATCTGCAAGTTCTGCTCGCGCCACTTCACCAAGTCGTACAACCTGCTGATCCACGAGCGCACGCACACCGACGAGAGGCCGTACTCGTGCGACATCTGCGGCAAGGCCTTCCGCAGGCAGGACCACCTCAGGGACCACAGGTCAGTATTCCTGTACTGTTCAATTGCAGGCTCTTACGCTGCCATTCTGTCCTGTCGCGGTCGCCATGTCGCAACTTCTGTGTGCTATTTGATCGGAGGCTCTTACGCTACTGTTCTGTCCTGTCACCGTCGCCATGTCGTAACTTATTTTTTCGATAAATAATGAAACGGAATGGCCTATTCAAGTGGTACGATACCTCGAACATAAATAAAATTCCTGTATTTCCCAATAGTTAGTACCGTGCATCAAAAGTCACTGTTAATCAGTGTGCTGGCTAAACGGTACAGGACTGAGGAGCCGGTAGTCACTTATTGTTTCACTGTGCTTCATAGCTAATCTGCTGGACGAAGCAAAGTGATGCAGTGTTTGATGGAACATACTTGCAGTGAAATGTTGTGTTATATAAGAATGTTATTAACAGAGTCGGGTCAGTACGCACAATCGCCTTTGTTTCGGCCTCCTTGCGCCACAGAGAAACCCGCGCCCTCTTGCAAAACAGCCGGTCCTGCTCAAATCGCCGCCTTCCTTCAGACCAAGATTTCCCTTGACAAAAATGTTTCTAAATTTTGTCATTGAATATTTCCCTCCGTACTTTATTTCACGAGTGTTGCTAGGCACGATAATTTATCGGTGACTTGCTGTCGCAGTGTCAACTTCAACCTTATCACCTGACGAAGGCCACAGAGACTGTTATCGAAACGTCGCACATGGAAGAACTGATCTGGCAGAACACGCAAGGGGAACTTTTATCATCTGCACGCCGGGAAAGATTCAACTCTCGCACAATAGTTAAGTTATAACATGGCGTTTCAACAGCATCCCTACGTCTTCATCAGGTGAACTAGACGATAAAATACAAGAGCCGGAGGGGGTGCAGAGAAGGACTGCTAGATTTGTTTCTGGAAATTACAGCAGTTCGCAATCAGTAACAGATATGGTAAAAGAGCTGGAATGGGATTCATTGGAACACCGGAGGAGGGTGAAGAGGGTCATGGGAGTGTACAAGGCATGTATTGGTGATGAGGCATGGAAAGATATTGGTGTAAGAATGAAAAGTAATGCATGGAAGGGAAAAGATGACAATGACCACAAGCTGGCACTCGATTTCAGCCACAAGGGTGTGGGAAGATTCTGTTTTTTTAGGTAAGGGTGTCAGGGATTGGAATAAGTTACCAAGGGAAATGATAAATACTTCACAAATTTCAATTTTAAATTGTTTCAACGTTTTTGGTAGAGGGCTAATGAAGGTGGGTGTAGGAAAGGGGGGAAAATTGGTATGTAGGGAAATTGCCACCGGAGCGTGCACCCCATTGCAATTAATGTGAATTCCGTCGTGCACCGCGATGCTTCGCGACGTGCACTGGTATTTGATGTACTCGTGTCGTGCGAGATGAAGGCGGCTGCTCAGCACTGTACAGTGTGTACGTGGCTCTACCCAGACTGTCTGCAGCACGTGTTTGATCTCTTACCTGTCTCATTCAGTGATGGTACTTAAGGGCCGTCCATAAACTACGTAGCTCCGTTTTGCCCGCCTGGGATCTCCCCTACCCGTTCCGGTACAGCCCGCCTTCTAACCTCGACCCCTCTCTCCCATCCCTCCTCTTCCCCATCCTATAGTTTCTTTCCCCTGTTTATTTCAGAAGACATTTTGCACTGTTTTCTCTTGTCAGGCAATCGTAAATTACATACGGCGATAAATGACTGTAATAAATATCCTCATTCGGTTGTGACTTCTGTACTTTATTTTAAATGTCGCAAATGATATTCACCCCTTCTCGTACTATTTGGCTCTACGAATTGCGTGCCCGGGGGTTGGGGACTCGCGCTAAACTGGCAGCGTGATGCGCTAGACAATCGCAATAGAAGGCGACGCGACGTGCGGATACCTGTAATATAGCTATGTGCTTTGTTGTTGCACGCGATACTGTTCTTGTGGACGGCAACACTAATTTAATCCCTGTTGATTTTTTGAATACATATTTTTTATACAATATCTCAATCAATACTTCAAAATATTAGTACTATAAATCCTACATATTTTTTTTTTCTTTTGTCAGTCTTTCGACTGGTTTGATGCAATCCTCCATCCCTTCCTATCCTGTGCGAACCTCTTCATTTTTACATACCACTTACAACCCACGTCCTCAATTATCTGTTTCATATATTCTAATCTCAGTCTTCCTCTACAGTTCTTCGCTTCGACTGTTCCCTCCACTAACAAATCAACCAATCCAGCATGTCTCAAAATATGACCGACCAGCCTGTCTCTTCTTTCCGTAAGCTGCTTCCACAAACTTCTTTTCTCACCCATCATTTCCAAAACTCGTTCATTTCTTACTTTGTCTGTCCACCTAATTTTCAGCATTCTTCTGTAGCACCACATTTCAAATGCTTCAATTTCCTTTATTTCTGGTATTCCTAAAGTCCATGTTTCTCTATCATGTGCTCCACACAAAGAGTTTAAAAAAGTTCTTTCTAATTCCTAGATCAATATTTGACACTAAAAGGTTTCTCTTTTTCATGAAAGCTCTTTTTGCTAGTGTTATTCTGCTTTTAACATCATTCCTGCTTCGGCCATCGGTTGTAATTTTGCTTCCCAAGTAACAGAACTCACTTATTTCTCCTATTGCATCCGATCCTATTTTTATATTTAATCTACTAGTATTGGTATAATTTCTGCTACATTTCATCACTTTAGTCTTGCCTTGATTTATATTCAGTCCAAAATCTTCTTCAGTATTTTGTTCATGCCATTCAGTAACTTCTCAATATCTTCAGCCCTCTGTGCTAACAAGACAATGTCATCAGCAAATCGTAGCATACTGATTTTTTTCTCCCTGAAAACTTATGCCACATGGAAATTTTTCTTTGACTTTCTTCATTGCTTCTTCTACATACAAGTTGAATATTAACGGTGATAGACTACAACCTTGTCTCACACCCTTTTTAAATGATGCATGTGTCTCGTGATTCTCTATTTTTATTACAGCCACTTGATTCGTATATAATATAGAATAAATAACAGTTTCAAAACGAATTTAGACACGAACTATGCTTTAACAGAAATTATAATCTTCCTGTGCGTCTTCATGTGTGACTTCTTCAGAAGGAATGTAATAACGGGACGCCTAACAGTAAATATTGTCAACAAAAAAATTAATTACAAGAATAAATGCTCGCCTTGCCCGAATATCTAGTAGGAAAATACTAACAACTCTAAAAATTAGTAGTCCGGCAAGCTGTGGTAGTTTTGAAAGCATTGTGGTTTACGCTTGGCCCGCATTTGTTCCCACGAGTCTGACTCGTCGTATCGATGTTTGCTCCAAAATTGTTACTACCGCGAGTCAGACTCGTCACAGGACGGCGAGGGGTCAATGGAAACCTACGTGGCTCTGCTGGGAACACCCCAGCCAATTCCTCCCCCCTGTAGGCCGAACCACGTAGTTTAGGGACGATCCCTTACTTATGACGGCTAAAATGAATCACAATATCCTCCATCGCTGAGATAAAAGTTTACACCTATCTACGGTGGTGTAGTGATTTAAACCTCTGTATTAGGCCTGGTTTCCCCCCCCCCCCCCCTCTCCTTAGTCCGTTGTTGTTCTTGGAGCCTCTACGGAAGTGAAAGCCGCAGAAGTTGGCACACACTGTCGGGAGCTCCTCCCTCGCGTCCTCGCGTCCTCCATCTCTCTACGCAGCTACGTGTTACGGTATCAATACAAACTCGGAGAACAATCGGCTAACCAGGGGCGCAGCCATCACCAGGGTTCGGATCTTTACGACAAGTCAAACTTTTTCCTGCATTCTTTTTGAGCTGAATTAAACACTGATTCATCGTTTCTGGTTGTATTTAAATGTATTTTATATAGCATATAAATGCCTATTCAGACCATTTTCCTAGTTTTGGTCATATTTCGATTATATTTATGCTCATATGATCATATTTTCAGGAAAAATTTGGTAGTTTAATAGTACCGGGAATTCACTAGAAATAGATAAGAACAAATTAAGATAATTATTCACAGAACCGTACTTCTGCCATACAGATGGAAAAAACTAATTTTGTCTGTGTTCATTGTCACTCTCTAAACGTAATGTTCCGCCCGCCTTTTAATCTCGACAATGCAGCAGCAGCATGCCTGTGTCGAGCCGCGTCAATCAATATCTCAACGAAATATCATCAGTCATCGTTAAATCTGCAGTGGATCAGTGAGCAGATTACCACCATGCCGAAAATAAAATTTTCTGAAAGTGCGAAATTATGTAAGGAAATTTAGAGTGGAATATTTTAGCACAGATGAAATAGTTCTATGATTCTTCAGACTTCCACGGCCATCTTTGTTCATGATTAATTGACTTTCGGGTTTTGCCGCGTTGTTTATTTCATTACCTGAGCTTTCGGCTGGTATCCTCCAGCCTTTGTCAGAGATACTATTTATGTTGACATAGCAACGAGCGCCAAGCATCGCAGAGTAATAGGCCGCTATCTTCGTTCATGTTGTTGGTATTTTTTAAAATTTCTGCTGCCTCTTTCACCCGTCTGGGCCACCACTGGTCTTCTCTCCACAGTAGCCTCGTTTCTTGAAATAAACAGTATCTCTGACGAAGGCTGGAGGATACCAGCCGAAAGCTTAGGTAATGAAATAAACAACGCGGCAAAACCCGAAAGTCAATTAATCATGAAATAGTTCTATTCTGTAAATTATCTGAAACTAAAGTGACTTCAACCAAACGTTTTAAAATTAATTTCCCAATGGTACAGAGAGTACACGGAAGCAAATTATGCTGTCTACATGACAGCGACTCTACTAGCTGAAATAAATGATGCATAATTGAGCATGTTTTGAAATATAGTAAATTTAAATGTTTGTCATTTTGTCATATTGTCATATTTATCAATTTTTCTCATATTTGCCTGCATATTTCTGTTTTTTTTTTTTTTTGTCAAAAGATCCGAACCCTACAGATAACAAAGTAAACGTTGTTAATGATCATAGGGTAAGGTCAGGATTGCTCGTCGAAGTGAAAACATCTTGGCGTAATGTGTGATAGTAAATTCGACTGCATGGAACGCACTGCGCAGATGGGAGGAAAAGGTTTCAGAGTGCTTCACTTGTTGGAGAGGCTGATGACGAGACGTGAGGGAATCCGGTTGCAAAACTTGGCCCAGACCATTCCTTGAATATCGTGGTGTAGTTTGCAGCTCACATTTTGGGTATCAAATACAGGAGTTGGAGAGGGTGCAAAAGAGGAGTTAAATTTGTTTTTTTGGAAATTACCACATGGAATAATCTATAATTGACACGATAAAGGAGCTGCATTCATTGCAAGTCTGGAGGGTGAAGAGAGTCGTGGGAGTGTACAAGACGTTTATTTGCGATGAGGCGTGGAAGGAATTAAAATAATGCACGCAAAGGAAAAGATGACCATGATCACAAGCTGGAACTCTATTTCATCATTCTTCGAAATTTTCTCCCGAATCGACTCTAATAAAAATATATACATAGTCAGTGGATGAGATTCTTGCAAAGTTGCATAATACTTAATTACTAGTTGAATGAACACGCCAATGCAACTGTTTACTTTATTTATTGCTGCGTCGTACGCGTTTCACCTCTCATCGAGGCATCATCAGCGACGAATTTGTGTTAGTTTTTATATACAGTTTTATATACGTTTTTATCCTATTATTACAAATTGTGAGCATATTTTTTTATGAGATATTTTTATAGCTAATGATTACTTACTATTTACATTTGTTAATATGGTATGCAGCTGCGCATCTCCGTTTCTTTATACAAAGCTTGGTTTGCCTGCATACCATACTAAAAACTATAAATAGTAAGTAACCATTAGCTATAAAAATATCTCATAAAAATATGCTCACAATTTGTAATAATAGGATAAAAACGTATATAAAAATGTATATAAAAACTGTAACACAGATTCGTCGCTGATGATGCCTCGGTGAGAGGTGAAACGCGTACGACGCAGCAATAAATAAATTAAACAGTTGCATTGGCGTGTTCATTCAACTAGTAATTAAGTAAGCAACTGCGGAAACATGGCCTGCAACAACATCGCATTGCATCATACTGTTTGAAAATAATTCGCCAATAGTGAGCATTGTATTGCAATAAAGTCTAGCTGCCCAGCACTCTCTTCAACTAGGCTAGTAATCCGTATGACTGCAGCTCTAGTGTAGCCACTGCTAAATAGTCACCGCGATCCACACCCACGCTCTAACCTCACAGCACTGTTAACCCGTCATACAAACGAATGGGCGGATGCCTGTCTCGTTCGATGCCTCGGCGAACTGCGTTCGTGCGACCAAAGCGTACATGCGTCCCGCCTCACCTTGCCTCGGTCCTGTTCGTGCATTGCCTCGTGCTGATGTGCTTCCACTTTAACCAAAGCGTACATACGTCCCACCTCGCCTCGCCTCGGTCCCGTTCGTGCATTGCCTCGTGCTGATGTGAAACCACGTTAACAAAAGCGTACATCCGCCTATCGTCGCCTCAGTACCGTTCGTGCCTTGCCTCGTGTTGACGTGTACCCGCCTCAACCAGAATGTACATGCGTCCCGCCTCGCCTCTGTCCCGTCCGTGCGTTGCCTCGACCTAATGTGCACCCTCCTGTTGACGGTCGCCACTAATGGAGTTGTTGTGTGTTCCGTGTTGCAGGTACATCCACAGCAAGGAGAAGCCGTTCAAGTGCGGCGAGTGCGGCAAGGGCTTCTGCCAGTCGCGCACGCTCGCCGTGCACAAGATCCTGCACATGGAGGAGTCGCCGCACAAGTGCCCCGTGTGCGCGCGCAGCTTCAACCAGCGCTCCAACCTCAAGACGCACCTGCTCACGCACCAGCCGCCCCCGCCGCCCCCGGCCCTGCTGCTGGACCTGTCGCAGCGCTGCCCCCCGCCGCCGCCCCCGCCCGCCCCCAAGCGGCTCACCGGCTTCACCATCGCCGACATCATGGGGCGGTAGTGCGCCCGCCACCCCCGGTCCCGAATCTCACCCCCTGCTGGTCGACAGACAGACAGACAGACTTACTGTATGTGTGTGTTGTGTAGATAGCTTGATCCCGACACAAAGGATCTCCGTTACCTCATCGTACCAAAAAAAAAGATCACGTTTAGTTGGTAGTGCGGCACAAGTAAAGTTTGTTTGCAACGGGTATCTTCAAACCAAAGACGCAACCTGTACTGTAGTGTAAATCCCTTATTTGCTGCAGCTACCGTGAATTCAGTTGCTTGAACAGTTCCTGTACTTATTTAAAAAGGGTTGAACCTATATTTATTTTTGCTTCTTGGCAGCGAATATGTCTTAGTTCTTATGTTAGGATAGTGTATATCTACTGTAGAATAATATTTATTAGGAAAAGATCATTTATGTTTGTATTTATTTCAACTGAGTAAATCTGAAATGGATTTTTGTAGAAAACTGGTGGTTTATTTTCTGAGATACTTGTTGCTAACCTTGTTACTTTCCACTGTTTGTGTGTGCGTCCCAAACAGTAAAGCTGTCAGAAAACCAAGAAGTACAGGGGTATCCTGATTGTGTCAGGCTACCGTCAGGATGTGACATTCCAGTACCCACCTATAATGTTTCTCGGCTGCTTTCTTAATTATTTACTATCCGACTTCTCTGCCGGAGATTGATTGACTTCATGGACGTATAAAACTCTTTTAGCAATATCAAAAGTAGAAGGGGCCGGAATAATTGGAAAAAAAAAAATACGTGGAGAGTTAATAAACCACACAAAAATGAAATTATATTCTGTCCAATCAAATTCATACAAAAGTATATACTTGAAATAAGAACACGTATTAAATCAACTTCCTAAAATTGTCTTGTAACCAATTGGTCTGCACTTAAGATTGACATATAAGGAATTAAAGAAGTCCATACAGTTCTCCCGGCAGTGATACTAAATATCAGCAATTAATCAGTGTTATACTAACACAAGGCAATTGGACACTTCCTTCTTAATGTTCTATATTAATTACATTTTATAACCTGTAGCGATACTGGGCATTGAGTAGAGAGAGAGTGAATCTATAAATGGACTTACATCAGGCAGTACCGCACTGGTTCTCGTTGAACGAACTGAAAAAAATTGAGGACAAAATTGTTATCCGGTGGGCCTTAAATACCCCACTGGGTAACTGTACTCATGGTTGCCTGATGTCTTTTGGGAAGAGCACTACCAACGGTGACTGTCCAAATTTCCCTGTTGCCGGTACGGAACCTCTGCCACATGAGAGTGTGCACTGGCTTCCACAGATACTACCCCTCCCAGAAGACACCTTTTCAGGTCCGTGTATTGGCTGCCAGACAATCCTCCACAGGGCGGGAACTGGGTGACTTGCCTCTAAGCTAGCCTTGCTGCCATGGCAGCTACAGCAGCCACCATAAATGAAATACCCTCCCTGCCTCACGCTCCCTATTCCTTATCAACCAAGAGTTTTTATCGTCTCGGGGCATCTGAATCCCAATGAAGCCCGTGCCTGGCTCATTACCTTGAACACTTGTCTTGTGTTTAGCGTAACATTCCATTTATCCTCTTCAGTCACGAGCTCATAATAAGAGTGCAAGAGAACTACTATTGTGTTATTTACTTTGTGTTAATGCTAGTTAACAATGAATGACAATAAATTGTTTTTTGAAACAATTTTTTTATAGATGGATGATACCTCGGGAGTCAAGCAGGAAAATTATACACACAACTTTACACACAACTTTATCGCTTCATGTTACTTTATTTCATGGAATAAATATATGTGTTTAACTTTATTTCGACGAGCCATGTTGTACAGCTGCAGGATCCCAAGTGTCCAATCAGGGCTGCCAAAAGCAGAAGATCGAACATATGAGCTGTGAGAAGCGCGATGTATATTGTAGATGATACGATAGGCCAGAAAACGTTCAGCTGTGCAGTGGCCCAAGAAAAAAATAATTCCTGGAGGTGTCATATATGATACCTCGGGACTGAAGAGGATAAAACTGTTAACACCCTTGACTATCGAACAATTGTTTACCAACCACACTAATCCGACGAGGTGTACACGCTTGTGATTAGAACATTGGGTTGTCTGCGTATAGATTAAGCCCCATCCATATAACACGTCACTCAGATATCATATTACTCTTCTTTCCGATGAGTCCTTCTGGGACCACGTTACAATTTCAGTCCTTCATCCTTTGTTGTTGTTTTTTCTTCCCTTTAATCCAATATTCCTTCATCATTTCACCATGTTTCTTCCTTCTCTCCTCAGACCACTTTGGAGCGGATTTCTTTTCGCCTTCTGCCTTGGAATCATTCCAAACTTCTTTCTAGTGATTTCTTTCCATAATTTCCTCTTCTATTATCTTATTTCTTTCAGAGCCTTATTTAACCTCTTGAATCCCGCTAGTTGTTGATTTTCTCCTATAGTTAATTGAATATCTTTTCGTTAATCTGTTACCATCCATCCTATAGATATGTCCAAAATACAGCTGTCTCATTTTCCTTATTGATTCTGTTCTATTCTCTATGTTGTATATTTCCTAAGTATTGCTTAATTTCCATAGTTCTGTTTTAACTGGACCCAAGATTTTTCTCACGATTCTTGTTTTTCCTCTTCCTAGGAATTCCAGGTTTCATATTATTATTGAACCCGCACGCCACCCTTGTCCTGAATGAGAGCTTGCTAGAAGCAGCACGTGCGATTATGGCGCTCTCACACGTGCGTGATGTGTGGTGTGGGCCTGTTTGATTCATCCAGTCCTCACAATAACTGTGCCCGACCCAGGATTGTGGTTTGGGAGGGGCTTGAGCGGATTTTGTCTTGGAAAGGGGGGGGGGGGAGCGCTTGCGTCCGCCAAGGGTAGGCTTAATAGTCATGCCGCCCTTAAAAGATCAGAAGAACTAAAAAAGTCTCCAAAATTAGGATATCGCGGGTGGAACTAAAACTTTTGGAGAGGGGCTTGAGCCCCCTAGTCCCCCCCCCCCCACCCCATGAATTCGCAACTGCTGACACTATTGCAATGTTACTTTATTACATAACAATCTGCTAATTACACACACAGCTCGAAACTCTACCAAACTCTCAAATCGATTACATACACTCTTTGGCAAAAAAATTGACTGTGGGCGCCTGAGACTAAGTCCCTTATTTCGCACAATGTGGCATCATTGCGGGTATTCAACTCAGCGCCATCTGTTATTCATTTCCTTAAGTCAATGCCTGGAACAAACTCTCCGGTGATGCCACATAGTGCAAAATAATGGACTTGGTCTCAGGCGCCCACAGTAATTTTTTTTTGCGAAAGAGTGTACATTAAGAGCCGTTAAAACAATTTTGAATGAAATAATGGCAAATTAAAAAAATTGGTGGTAAGTATGGGTACCAGCAACGACCAAAGTGATTTGGTCAGGTAGTGACAGAACTGAAATTTTTCCACGGATTACAGATCTTCATGGTAAAATGGTAGTAAATAAGGTAAAAACTACTGCTGTTGATGAGAAAGTGATTTTATGGGTAGACGAATTTTTAAAAGATAGAAAACAAAGTTAGGGTAGGAAATGCAGTATGAAAAGAAATGGAAGTAATTATGGGAGTTCCACAGGGTAACGTATTGGGACCATTGCTGTTCATTATTCTAATGAATAATTGCGTTTATTCTTTACTATCAAAAATTAGATAGTTTGGAGATGACATAATGCTATATAAAAGGATCATAGATAATATAGTAGAGGACTGTAAACAGCTGCAGGGTATTCTAGACAGGGTATCTAGTTGGGCTGGTAAACATGGGATGAAGATAAATACAAAGAAGACTCAGCTTATTAGATAAACAAATAAGAAGCTAAAGGTTGATTATGATTATAAGGTGGGGAAAGAATTGCTTGTTCAAGAACTGAAATGTATATACCAAGGCATTAATTTTGATAAAAAACCTAATTGGGCAGGACACATAGAACAGGTAGTGGGGAAAGGTTACAAAATTCTGCACTTGTTGTTGAGAGTGATGAGTTATATGAGAGATGTAAAGGAATTGGGTTACAAAACTTTGGTCAGACCATTGCTTGAATATGGTAGTGTAGTATGGAACCCACATTTTGAGAGGGTGCAAAAATGGCTGTTAGATTTGTTTCTGGAAATTAACGCGGAACGCAATTAGTAACAGATATGACAAGAGCTGGAATGGGATTCACTGGAAGACAGGAGGAGGATGAGGAGGGTCATGGGAGTGTGTACAAGGCGTATATTCATGATGAGGAATGGAAAGATATTGGTGTAAGAGTTAAAAGTAATGCATGGAATGGAAAAGATGACCATGACCACAAGCTGGCACTCGTTTTCAGGCACAAGGGTGTGGGAAGATTCTGATTTGTAGGTAAGAGGTTCAGGGATAGGAATAAGTTACCAAGAAAAATGATGAATAATTTACCAGAAAGAGAAAGAGAAAGATACCTGGAAGAACCGCTCAGTGTTGACTAGGAATCTCGAAACTTAAACATTTACAGCGTTTGTATGTCTCAATACGTGCGTGTGCTGCTCTATTGAAGAAATGATTTTGAAATTGAAGTAATCCTGGTTATAATTGACCAAAAGGTTAACAATGACTGGTTAACTAACTAACCGACGAGTTACACTGCAGGCAGTGCTGGATTACCCACAGGGCCCGCTCTAGCGGTTTTGCCGCCCCGGACAAATAGACAAATTGCCGCCCCTTAAGATTATGTAGAATTATATATTTTTTAAAAATTAATTTTTTATCGAATAAAATATTTAATTTAAAGTTTAAATTTTAATAAAAACATATATTCATAAATAAACTTATTGAATTTTGATCTAGCGGCACAAAATAGAGAAATTAATTATGAAATATCTGTACATAACCACAAATTAACCATATTTTTTACATTTTTAAATGCTATTACAGATGGATATTATCACACGAACAATCTAAATGCCATTATTTTAAAAATAAAACAAGATTACATCAAATACGCTAAAATCACAAAAAACTTTTTTCTTACTGTCAGGTTGCGAATTTTTTATTACATCTTAAAATTTACTTCATCAGCAATTTCATACTCAATTGCCAAAATGACTAAATTATTAAATGATCAATTTCTTGGTTTTCGTAAATGCTTAGCAAGGCGTCGTATACATCTCCAAAATGAAATTTTAAAGGGTTTAATGACTCTATCCTACTCTCCCATCTAGTGTCACTCCATGTTTTCAAAGTTGAACCCTGAACATGCTTTAAAAGTATTGCCCATCGAAAAGTAGATGCCAAAAAGAATAAATATATTTTTTGGACCATGTTGAAGAAATTAGCGGCTTCCAAGGATGCTTTTGCCATTAATAACAAGATCGAGAGAATGGCTACTACACGGAACATTGAATGCTCGCGAATTATATTGTTTAATTCTAGATTGCACTCCTGTTTTATTTATTGCCCCTCATATTGGACCCGTTGTCAGTCCCTGTCCTCTGATATCCTGCAAATTTAAACACAAGTCATTAAGTTCTCCAACTATAATGTCAGACATTTGTTTTCCTGTGGATCTTTCGACTGGTAAGAAGCCTTAAAAGCTTGCATTAATTTTAATTTCAACATCAGGATTAAATTTATTGGTTGAAACATATCTGATTACAAGAGTAATTTGCTGTATCTTACTAAAGTCAGGAGTACAGTTTAAAATTATGGAAAAATATTTGAATTTTTTTAATTTCATTAATAACATGAGACTTTACACTTTGATGCAGTAGATCTACTATCCCGGTTTGTATATTTTTCCCAAGATATTGAGCTTTAGTCTCTACTTTTTAAGCACTCAATGGACGTGCTCTTCCATAATGGGACCGTATTCAGACAGTAACTCAACTATTTTTAAGAAATTACCGTTATTATGCTCAAACAACTTGTCGGTTGTACCTTGAAAAACCAGTCAACTTTTACCAAGCATTTTGGTAATTGCAACGATTCTTAGAAGCACCTCATTCCAATGATTTAATTCGGCATTAATAACTCTTTGAGTGGTAGCATCTACAGTTTTAGCTACAATAATTTAATCTATTTTTGCCTGAATATGATTTTTCGAAATTTCATGCTCTTTTAAAGTTTCGTTGAGGTGCTTCAAGTTTTAAAACCCTCCTTTGAGAGAGAACTAACCAAACAGCCGAAAATATTGCACCAGAAGCAGTAAACGCAGTTTTGTGAAAGATAGAAGCTAATCTCGCAATATTTGCTCTCCGTTGCTTAAAATTCGTGCATAATATTTTGCGCTAAAATGTCGATCTGTGTCATTGGAAGGAAATTTGTAATTATGCAATTGTTTAGGTGGACCTTGCCTTACTAAAAAGTTTCTTACGGCGTCTCGTAAAATTCTTGGCCACAAAGTTTTAGAACGCCTTCTGTGAGTCTCACGTTGGTGTCAGCTCCAGTTGGTTTAGAAACTTTGTTCATTTGTTTGTTATTATTCTCTGTACTTCTTTTGTATCCCGACCCGATATTGGATTCTAAGATTTGTTTTGGGGAACCCTGAATACAGTCTATTTTTTTAACGTGCCAGATTGATTCTGCCTTTTCGCTTCCTCTCCCAACCTTCTTTTTTTTTTGTACTGGTAACCGCGTAGTTTTCTTTGACCGTCAGACATTTTGGAAGAGGCACGCACGTAACTCAAACAATGTACACTATATAAAATAATATAAAAAGTAAATAATTTTCCATGTTCTAAATAAGCTAAAACCATAACTAAGATAAATTATTCTCAGTAAATATAAAAAAATATTTATGCACAACACAAAATATTTTCCATACCCTGTGAACATAAAAAAAGTCTAGTGTTACTACACAGTCAAAGCTTATTCGCGGAGGATACTATCCGTAAATTTGCTGCAAATACAGAAACCGTGTATACAGAATGGTAATTTCTATAGGCTTAAATGGAATAGGTTCCAAGTTCACAAACAAAAAAAATGATGTTGTGGAGTGATTGTCGCGCAATGCACTTATTAAACCAACTAAAAAAGTTATTCCCATTCACTAAAATAGTTAATGAATTTCTTTTTGTTGAGACGATTTACAAATGCAGCAATTAGAGTATCTGTAAACCGCATTCGTATATCTAATAAGCATCATTGGTTATTAAATATATTAGCAGTTAACATTCGAAATTAAATATACTAATGGTATGTGAAGTAACTAATCGGTAATCAGAAGCTGGTAATATTATTTATTTATTAATGATTGTAAGTACTGTCCCACACCCACTAAACTACAGTATTTTCACAAGCGATCAAAGCTAGCGTATGTAATTTAACCCAACCATAAAACTTTCAATGCCTGTATCTAATTTGTACAACAAATCTGTGAGGCTCGGATTACGAGAAGAAATTATTATGCAAATTATTCCCCTTCGATTTTCAATAACTAAGATCCATATTGATTTGGTTCATCAATTCAATAAAATAAATACTCAGCATCTCCCGCCAAGCACTATCGATTCCATGTATTAGAGCCTAGCTGCAATTGCGAAAAAACTCCTTTTCACCGCGTCTAGTAACTTGTGGGCAGTATAACGTCGGAATCAGTGCAGGTAGCCGAGGTCAGGTGTGACAGCCCCCACCTACCGCGCTTCTGTTGTGCGCTTTTGTCGTTGTGCGCTTATGTCGTATATCCAACTAAATAACAGTTTAATCATAGATGTACTTACCTTTAGAAATTATGAAATCCTGAAGTAAGACTAATGCTGTTGTGTAATGAAACCACTTTTATAATTAGCAATAATAATCAAGTTGAGACAACAGAAGTCGTAACAGCGTTCTACTCGCGTGCTAAGACCCAATTCACACAGAAGAGACGTGGCGCGGACTTTGGGCTGAGACATGGCGTGGACGCGGCGCATCTTGAGGTTGCTGCTATGGCGGAATTCACACCGAGGCGGCGGGACAACGCGCCCCTATGAGGTCCGCGCCCCGTCTCTTCGAAGTCTCTAGGGGCGCACCCAAATAGCTAAGAACTGTAAGTTTTTAGCGAACGAAGAAATCGGTATGTGGATTTTTTAAATTGATTGGGTATTTAACACATTTATATTTTTCTCACACTTACAGCCGAAATGGCGCCCCTAAATTTTAGCGTCCCGGGCAAATGCCCGGTTTGCCCCCCCCTAGAGCGGGCCCTGATTACCCAGTAGGCACTAGTCCAACAACAGTTAAGAATGGTTCTGAGAATGGTTCTGAGAATTAAGTTTATTTTGAATGCTTGTTTTACCAGGCATTGCTAAATTACGTAAGCTCAATATTATTATATTCTGCTGATTCCCCTGCATCATTCTAATCTCTTGGAACAGTGTGCTGAGATTTTGTGCTCTTGGCATTATATACAAACTGCCAGGAAGAAACCTTGAAAATGGCGAAACATTTTGCAAAATCATAAATTATATAATTTATTTGATCAAAATCTTTAAACGAAATTTAAAGTTAATCGTTCTTATCATCTGAACCATTGAAGGTGACATTATCGCATGCAGATCCTCGGCAATGTCCACACATTAGTGAACACTGCAGCCCACAACGCACACATCCCCACCCATTTCCGCAGATGTTCTTACAATTGCAGGACACCAAATTAAGGACCTACAGAATTTCCTAGTCATTCTTGAACCTGCAAGTATATCTTCCGATTGTATTTTATTACCCGAAGTTCGTCCAGATTTTGAGATTTAAAATTTTCATAGAGGGATATTAAACGCTTTGTAATCACTACGTTTCCGTCTACTACGATATTTTAGAATTACACTGTAGCTGCGGAGAGTAGTACTACTGATTTATAAATTTTTTTAACCATTAGCTGTGTTATTGCTCAGCGTGATAATTTCATTCCTACTAACTCTTAATCTTTACTAAAAGACATACTTGGGAAAAAAAAAGAGAAAACATTATAGAGAATTAAATCATAACTACATTGAAATTTCTTATTTTACCACATTTTATTAAGACTGCAAATTTCTGTAGTTTAGCATCCGGTTTGAGGTCTTTGCTCAAGTAGGATTCATTTTTTTCTTTTTTTTTTTTTAACAATTCTATGAATAGATTGAAATGTTACCTATTTGGTTACTAGCAAACCGATCAATTTTGCTCGTCATTTTTGATTTAATACTACTTCATTAAACAACGGCATTAGCATGACAATATCTTCCATATAAGAGGGGGCTTATGTTCACTTTGAATTTGATAGCTGCTAAAAATTAAAAAAAAAAGTACCGAGCGTGGTGCGTGAACGGTTAACGTTCTGGCCTCGCATTCGGGAGGACGTGGGTTCGAATCCCCGTTCGGGCATCCAGATCTTGGTTTTCCATGGTTTCCCCAAATCACTCCAGGCGAACGCCCGGATGCTTCCTGCCCGTTTCTTGCCCCAATCCGATCCCGCTTCTAATGACTTTGCCGTCGACGAGGCGTAAATCCCAAGTAAATAAATAAATAAAAAAGGGAGAGAGGGGCGAAAAGGGAGAGAGAGAGAGAGAGAAAGAGAGAGGAAATGAAATTGGAATTGCGTTTCTGATTTCAGAGATTGTTTTGATATCCTTCCTCTCATCAGATGAACTCACTTCTGCACATATATTTTAATTTACGATTTTTAACTTTGTTTTAAATAGATTTTTTAAATAATAATGAAAAAATGAATTTAATGGCTGAGCGTTAGCGCTATGGCTCCGCATTCGGGAGGAAGCGGGTTTGAATCCCCATCCAGCTATCTAAATTTTTATTTTCTTTCGTTTCTCCAAGTCACTTCGTGTGAATGGCGGGATTATTTCTTCGAAAACCCATGGTCCGAATTCCTTCCCATTCCTTGTGTCCAGTCCCTTCCCACCTTTAATGACGAATCGTAAATCCAGACGCATAATAAGAAATTGGTTTAGTAATATTATTTAGTTTTTCTTTTCCTTGACGATGGTGCGAACTCGTTACAGTCCACCTAACGTAACCAGACGACGCGATTTCGACGATTTTGAATCCCGAGAAGATTTCTTTCAGTGTTACCTCTGTGAAAGCTTTCATAGTTACGTGTGCAGTTTACTAAGAAGTCTTTCCTTAAGTATGTTATTTCCTGACGCAAGCAGGTAAGAGTCGATGTTATATTTTAAGCATAAGCCAGTTGTAGGTTCGACTTGTTTAAAATAAATCCAAAAAAATAATTGGAATGCCTAGATTCGAAATGAGGACCGCGTGTTTATAAGACTAGACCGTCAGCCACAAGCAAACGGAGCTCGTGCTAACAGACGGCTCGTGCAGTGGGTAAACAACCCTATCCTGCCTCGGAAGTCAGTTACATTCAACTGGCATTAGACAATTATCCGAAATAATATCTTTATAATCGTTTCAATAGTTTTGTAGAACTAAAAATTCTGGATCTTTGGACATTTACACCCATTTCTCGGACCACACACCTCATTATGTGTTGCATTATTGCAAGTAATTAGCAACATAAATATATAAATAAATGTCGTTATAGTTTTACACTAATCATTTGGAATAAAATGTATAACTGAACCTCATTTTTACTGCGCTTTATTGCAATCTTGTTAATTACAAACTTAACGATATGTTTCACGATCTGAATTTAAGTAAAGTATAGCTGGAACCGAATTTCGTCCGATTGAGGTATGGCCGGTGATATCTTGCCGAATATTACAGTCAATCCAGGGATTGGAAAAAGCGTTACTTGTCTCGGGATCGGTCAGTAGCCTTTTACTGAAATGTGGGGAAAGATTGATGAACTACGCGGAAGGATGGTCAGTGGGCGGGCGTAGTCTTCCTGCTTTGTTCCAGGCATTGACTTAAGGAAATTAATAACAGATGGCGCTGAATTGAATACCCGCAATGATGCCACATTGTGCGGAATATGGGACTTAGGCGCCCACAGTCAATTTTTTTTTGCCAAAGAGTGTACATACCCCTTACAACC
Organism: Vandiemenella viatica; assembly: GCA_031002005.1. Taxonomy (NCBI): domain Eukaryota; kingdom Metazoa; phylum Arthropoda; class Insecta; order Orthoptera; family Morabidae; genus Vandiemenella; species Vandiemenella viatica. Next base: position 186,912,886 of record JARYHS010008075.1, read on the forward strand.
CACATCCTCAATTATCTGTTTCATATATTCTAATCTTCGTCTTCCTCTACAGTTCTTACCTTCTACTTTTTTTTTCTTTTTTTCCCCTCACTGCCTCAACGGCATTATACAGCCTCGCTACCAGTTGTAGCTTTATCTGTAGTTTCACTGATGGTGATGGCTTTTGTTTTCTTGAACTGTACACTTTGTGGGAAAACCGGCTTTGACCGTAGTCATTACGGCCTGTGTGGAAACCCTTTTGATATTCTTATTTTTCGAAAGCTAACTGGTTTCATGTAGTCAGTAGGGGATCATTGCCGCGATCAATTGTGTTAACAACTCGACGATTTTCCCCAGCTGATTTGCTCGTCTTGGCTCTTGATTACAGCAGTGGTGCCCGTGTTGGTCATTTGAGTTGGTCGGCGGATGATTATTGAAGTAGCTTGATGACCATCTCTGAGGTCCTTCCGGTCTTCCCATTCGTTGGGAGTGACTGGGTTGGCGCTGGCGTTGACGGCTTCTGGTGGCTGCTTGAAGCTTTCTTCTTACGGGGCATCCCCCATAACTGGCGGCGTGGTCAGAGCCACAGTTTGCACACGTCGGCGTTGCGTCACGCGGACGTGTGCAAATCAGGTTGTTATGACTCCCTCCGCAGCGAACGCAGCGCACTTGCTTGAGACAGTCAGAAGCTTGATGCCCGAAGCCTTGGCAGCGGAAGCATTGATGTAACGTTGCCATTGGTCTCCGCTTCTGTGACCTGTTGTTGGAATTCAGTATACTCCTTTTCATGACTTGGCTGCTGGCCAGGGCGGTGGACTTGGTTGCCTCAGGCTCTCTCCTGTCTGGTGCAGGGCGTGAGGAGGAATTGTCATGACATCCTCATATATGTTTCAGGAGTCTCTTGGAGCTGCTTGTTTTTGTTGAATACCCGTTGTTGAATACCGAGTGTTTTCTTGGAAGTCCATGCTGTATCTTATGTTCCTAGTTTCTAGGAATTGCTTGATTTCTTGGAGGTCCTCTTGGCTCATACAGGTGACCAGCAGCTGGGTTGGCAATGAGCATGTATGCGCCAATGAAGACTCATTCTGATGGGCTTTTCTTGACGGAGGACGATCTTCATGATGTCTGCTGCTTTCCTGGTGCATGAAGTCCCCGCGGTTTGACGTCAACGATGCCTCTTGCTCCGTCGCTTCCTCTACACTGTTGCTTGGGCTCCGGGGGCTGTGGAGCGTTCGAAGGAGGTCTGCAAAGTACTCCTCCTCCTTGAAGTTCTTAGAGAGGACGAGTGGTAGTTTAACATGGCGAGACCAGTCTTTCTTGTTTGAGATGATGGGCTTGGCGTTTAGTGCTTGTGCCGGATCCGAGAGAGGTTGCTTGAGTTTCTTGAAGCTCTTGCTAGGGATATCCCACGCAAACAGAATTTCCCCGGCTTTGACTCGGAGCTGCACTTGGAGAGGAGATTCGTCGGCGTAATAGAAATTCTCGAACTTTCTCGGTGTGAAGGGCTTGAACTTGTACTTATTGCCTGCGCTCTCGCAGTTGAAGTAAATGACGTTCTCCTCTTTCTTGAAATCGTCGTGGTCTATGAGAGCGGCTTTTGGTGACGACCAGATATCCACGATGACTCGTCCGCTCCAGACACCTCCGACCAGGAGTCCTCTTGACGATTCGAAGCAGGGCTGTCGTACTGGTCAGGACTGTTACCAGCGTTGACTTCTGCCGAATGTCGTGGCGTACTTGCTACCGGAGGCGTGGGTTGCAACCTCTTGAGACGATATCGCCTCAGCTCGACGCGAAGGGCCTGACTGCGCCGATACAGGACGCTGCTTCCGTACCATACTTGATGCAGCTGGCGAGCGACGATGTGTGCCACCTTCTACTGTTCCCTCCAGTGACAAGTCAACCAATCCAGCATGTATCAAAATATGACCTACCAGCCTGTCTCTTCTTTCTGTAAGATTTTTCCATAAACTTCTTTCTTCCTTTCCATTATATCCAAAACTCGTTCATTTCGCACTTTGTCGGTCCACTTAATTTTCAGCATTCTTCTGTAGCACATTTTGAACGCTTCAATTTTCTTTCTCTCTGGTATTCCTGATGTCCATGTTTCGCTACCATAAAGTGCTGTTGTCCACACACACATTTTTTTAAAAAAGTTTGGTGGTAGAAAAAAGTCACTTGAGGTCAAATCGGGCAAATACGGTGGATGCTGTAATAATTCGAACGTTAATTCCATAATTTTGGCTATCGAAACTGTGTAGTTGTGCATCTGTACATTGTCCTGATGGAAGAGGATCTTAACTTTTCCAAATGAGGATTTTTTAAAATCGATTTCCACCCCGAACGGGTGCAATAATGACACATAGCGAGCTCCAGTCATTGTCTATTTTTCAAGTAATCGATGATTCTGTGTGCATCCGTAAAAGCTGTGGCCATCATCTCCCCCGCCATTTTCACTGTATGCACCTTCTTCTGAGCTTGTTCCCCTTCATAAACGTAGTGTTCAGACTGGTCCATAGTTTCTGGAGTATAGTAGTGTATTTATGTTTCATTCACAGCTATGTATGTTTGCAGCAACTGGTTAGAACCGGGAAAGGAAAGTGCCAGAGTCCACTACACGACTGCGCTTATTCTCCAATGACAGCAAACGCGGCAGCCATCTTGCCGAAACTTTTTTAACGCATAATTTTTTTTTAGCGGAATTGAATATATCCGTACCTTGCGATTTTCCTGTGATTTGTTGATCGCTTAAAACCATATCGTGAATTTTGGCAATGATTCACCTCCACTGGACATCAAGAACACTGTTCATTTTATGTGGAAGTTCAGCCATGTTCAAACTCATTTAGACAGTTGCAAACAGTTGCAGACGCAGGGGTAGATGTGCCATGAACTTCATCCAGTTTACCTTTAATGTCTTTTGTTTTTAAGTATTATAAATAAAGTTGTTTAATCACCGCTCGAAACTATGATTTTTTCCGTTTTTCTGAATGAACAACAGTTGTCTGTTTTAATCGACGATAACAATGAAACCACGCGACAGTGGTAGCTGAGGTTTTATCTGCCATCTAGTGAGCAATGATGATTACTATTAAAAAATAGTTTTCGACACTCTTGGATTTTGTAAGGACTTAATTGAGAACCCTCGTAGAATATATAATCGACTAGGTTTAAATATTTAAATACGAGTTTATAGACTGCTATGATAGCTACAAACTGCAGAGGTCGACAGCAAGATATCCACCAATCCCGCGCCAGCAGTTTTTTAAGGCATATATTTATAACATAGTTATTTAAAGCGTTAATATTTCAAAATATAAACGCCTGTTAATTAAATTAATAAATCAATTTTAATGTTGAATCATAAAAATTAACAATTAACAATATTTTAATTAGTAAAATGACATTAGTTTTTTCTAGCATGTCTTAAGTATGGATCGACGTTTTAAATTTTTGTTTTACAGTTTTAAAATAAATAATCAAAAATGGAAAATATTCAGTCTTAGGTCATATTACGTGCCTTACAATACATCTCATCAGTTTAAAAACATGGTATGCGTATTGGCCAAGTAACCAGAGTTTTTTTTTTTTTTTTTTAATTCTAAATATACTTTCCATAACACTGAGAGAAAGCATTCTACTTCTAAAAGTGAAGTGAATATACTCAGTAAAGTGTAGACTTGGCCCAGAACAAGCACGACGCTTGGTATATTTTTGGAAGAATTGTTTTTGTGGGTTTCATTATTATGTCTACAGATTCCTTGATTTATCTTGTAGTTGATTCATTCTTATTAAAAGAAACTGCTCACCAAGACGTAAACTGTCAAGTATTTCAATTTTACTTTAAATGGTGTAACGACTTTTTTAGAGTGGAAATTATTTTTGTTTTTTGAGTAAGAAAAAATACTTTTTCGGTGTATGATTGCAGTGAAGTCCTCACGGATGTATCGCCGGATTTCGTTGTAAAAACGTAAAATTTCACACGTGAGGAGGACGGCGGAGGCACACGTGAGGAAGACGGCGGAGGCAGCCGTCGAAGTATGGTGTTTTTACAACACAATTCGGCGATACAGCCGTGAAGACTTCATTATAACTTTTTATTGGCTTTAGTCGAAATAATAACAAGCAGTTGAAAGGACGCATGCTATTTCACTAAAAAATAATGTATTGTGGCGATTGATCAAATCATCGCGAGACGGATAATCGCAAACCAGAGCGGCACATGTAAGCAGTCGGCTTTCATCAAAGAACATGTGTTTCAACGCAATTAGGCGGCGGCCAAAACAACAATACGTTCTAGGATAAACAATTGCCTTTTGATAATAAATAGGTATGCAATCGTTAAAATTACAATAACATTAGTTTCGTTTCAACGAATAATCAAATTTCCAGCCGCAAATACAGGAAGTTGTCACAATTACTATATCTGCAAATACAGAAAGTGGGAATAACGATACAGTTAATTTAAAAGCTTTAACAGTATACTTCATATATTCGTGTGCGACACATAAAAAATACTTATTACATAGTTATAAAATCGTACTATATACGCAACATAGCTAAAATTATAGAAATGTGTACTCAAAACAGACTTAAGTTTTGACGAATCCGTAAAAGTGGGTACATTTACTTATGAATGACGAAGGTTGACAAAAACAAACGTTTGTTCACACGAGTCAAATGCCGACTGCTCTGGTACAGGCAAACAGTGCAATATATCCGACAGAGACCGAGTGGGGCAGCGAGTCACGCAGACTGACACGCGTTCCCGCCGGTCTAATGATGCGGGATCGCGCGGGATTGTGGGATCCCGTTTTGCTGGATTGGAATCCCTAACTACGTGAAACTAGTGGAGACTAACGCTAGCGAAGCAAGGGGCGGGCGGCAGTCAACATGGCAGCGACAACTAGAGGGTCACCGCCTCGACTCTCCGCAGGCGCACTGCTGTTGAGAAGTCGCATCACGGGAGACTGAACACGCGTGCAACAAACCAGCTCTGCTCAGACTTACCCCGCGACCACACGGTTGCCACTTGTCACAAACTCCAAGCCTCTACAAACGCTTGGTTGATCATGGGGAGCTAAACATCGTCTTCCACACGCTTGCGAGTGCGCTTGTATGTTGTGCAGAAGCAAGCATCACGGACGTCGAGGTTGTGTGGGCCAAAACTTTTAGCCTAACCTATTTTTATTAAAAAAAAATAAAAAATGAGAAAGACGCCAAAGAAGATCGTGGATGTTAAAAATCCGTACCATTTAATTTAGATTTCATTCATGCAACAATGATTACTATTTAGCTTCATGTATGTATTTAATTTAATATAAGTATATTGTTTTATAATTAGAATTCTATAATAATTATTGTTTTAACGGCATTATAATGTCTTTATCCATTAATTTTTGACTGCAGAGAATTTATGGAAGAAACATTTAGTGAGCTTCTTTTTGAGCCATCTGGTCAGTTTGATAACTTTTGCCTGATGAGATATGCTGATTCTGAATATTCGCTGAATGAAAATTCAACTTCAGAGAAGCTGTACTAGACCAGCTAAATTATTAAATTTATATCTTAGCCACAGCGAATAGACTCTTGTTTTATCTTTAACTATTTACGAAATGTGACAGTAAGAAAATCTATCTTTGTTTTTTAAAAAAAAAAAAAAAAAAAAAATAAAAAAAACTTCTCTAAGACGACTTCAAACATGAGCTACTTTTTTATGGTCTTTGCAGAGTTCTACTTAGCAGCATTCGGTGAATTTTAAAATATCCTACTTCGACAAGTTATTAATTTTTCTTGTAGCACTTTTATACAACAAAAAGAAATGCACGTTTTGTCCGTCGTCAGGGCACAAACAATACCAAGACCGCACAAACGTGTATCCTCTTCGCAAGCACTTGCCGCAAACGCCTTTGATTTGTGCCAAAAAACCGACACTCGGTCGGATCAGCCACAAGTGCCTGCAAGCCTACTCAAGCCGAGCCAAGCGCCCTGTCCACACGTTTCAATTTGCGACAGTTTGACGAGGTTTGGCAAGCGTGTGGTCCCGGAATAAGGGATGTACGAGGGCTGCGTAGACCCCGCGGTCATCGTCCACGTTGTCTTCGTTTTGCGGGTGGAGTCGCGTCAATATATTGGAACGTAACGTTTCAGCCCTTATTCTATGGCCTTCATCAGCCGACTTTATCAGCTGCTGCGCTTGTGTTGAAGTCACTGGTGTTTCCGCAACCAGCGCGGCCTGTCCCGTGATTTCCTGAGCAGGCACGGCCATATGTGGTCAACCTGAAGCCCAATGTCCGCCTTCATATTATCGGGTCTCTCTTGATTTCCAACTCTTCTCTGACCCGTCTGGGCCACCATGTGCTTTCTCAACCACCTCACCAGTCTCACTGAGTAGAACACCGTACCCACTGTCAGCTGACTTGCTGACGTCGTTATTTTAATGTCTAATGTGTTCATTAAGCCTTCCCTCGACTGTGCGTCCTGTCTGCCTTACGGATACCTGGCCACAGCTGCAGGGTCTTCCGTGTATCCCTCATGTCTGTAACGTCTCCCTTTTGTCTTTTACCCTTTTTTTTGCTGTAATCAGTCTCGCGACTGGTTTGATCCAATCCTCCATCTCTTCCTATCCTGTGCTAACCTCTTCATCTTTACATATCCCTTGCAACCCACGTCCTCAATTATCTGCTTCATATAACTAACAAATTAACCAATCTAGGTCTACCCCGACATTGTAATTTTGTAGACTATTTTCTTTTTTTTACTCTACGGATTCGAGACCCAAGGAGGCTATAAAGACTACCCTACGGCCGACTCAAGCGCCCCCTCCCCCCCCAAAAAAACCAAAATCCTGGATCCGCCCCTGCTTCTACTGTTCCCTCCGCTAACAAGTTAACCAATCCAGCATGTCTCAAACTATGACCTACCAGCCTGTCTCTTCTTTCTGTAAAACTCTTCCACAAGCTTCTTTCTTCACCCATCATTTCCAAAACTCTTTCATTTCATACTTTGTCTCAGCACTTAATTTTCAGCATTTTTCTGTAGCACCACATTTCAAATGCTTCAATTTTCTTTCTCTCTGGTATTCCTAAGGTCCATGCTTCGCTACCATTAAGTATTGTGTTGTAAACATAGAGTTATTTCTAATTCCTAGATCAATATTTGAAACTAAAAGATTTCTCTTTTTGATGAAAGCTCTTTCTGCTTTTAACATCATTGTTGCTTCGGCCATCGGTTGTAATTTTGCTTCCCAAGTAACAGAATTCACTTACTTCTCCTATTACATACGATGTTCTTTTTATATTTAATCTTCTGTGATTGGTATCATTTCTGCTACATTTTATCACTTTTGACTTTGATTTATATTTAGTCCAAAATCTTCCTTCAGTATGTTGTTCATGCCATTCAGTAAATTCTCAATATCCCCAGCAGTTTCTGCTAACAAGACAATGTCATCAGCTAATCGCAGCATACTGGTATTTTCTCCCTGAACACTTATGCCACATGGAAATTTTCCTTTTAGTTCTTTTATTGCTTCATCTACATACAAGCAGGTTAGAAATCTTTGTGGGTGCTCTATATACCCGACAGGTATTTTTCTTTTTAAAAGGCTTCCAATCTTATCTGTTACCCCCTGAACGTATGGTAACCGTGTCATTGGCTTGTCCTTTGGTCCGCTGGTCTCTGCTTCCGGTGCTGAAGTTCAGGGCAGCGCTTGAAGTTGCAGCGTTGAGGTGGCCTTGTTTATAACGTCAAGCCTTTAGGCAATAACCAGGAAGGTCTCCTTTTAAATGTGTCTTTCAGCGGCTACGCTCGCTTCGTCACTAACTGTAGACAGTTAAAGATTTTAAAATTCCTCTTTTCACTGCTGGATGGAGGTGAGAGGCAGCGGTTGGTTCCTGGTCAACTCCGTGTCCCAGGGAGCTATATTCCTCCCAATTGACGATCGCATCCATAAAGGAAGCTGTTTGTTCACCTCAACTTCCACGGTGAACTTAAGTTTGTAGCGAGCACTGTTCAGACGTTGGACAAATGCCTGGAGTGATTCTTGTCCATGGGGCCAGATAACAAACATGTTGTTCACATATCGTAACCATAAAGACGGTTTCAGGTTGTAATTATAAAATACCATATGTAAGAATATGTAAATACTTTATAAATAAAATATGTTAAATACGAAAACTATATAATATGTAAAATTATGTAAAATATATAACATGTTAATGAAAGACTAGTGATCGCCCAGCGATCGAAATTCGACCGTAATTCATTAAGTTGTTTAATTTCTTTCATGAAAGAGTAATAATCTAGTAATTCTCTGCATTACCTAGAAAATTAAAACGATACAGTCCACGCGTGACTGTATGTTAAATTTTAGCTTCTAATCTAACCATAGCAAATTATTAAATGTATTTATCGATGGTTCATTTGAATTCAAAATATTCATTTTGACTTAAGGCCGGAAAACTGCTTTAGCTTTATGAAACACGCCCATTTAAATGTATCTATCAAAATAATTTCGTCATTTCGTGTGTTCGCTATTTAAATTTTGTCTATTATCATTTTGAATTTCACACAAATAAGTATTCCTTATTTCTCGTCTCTGCTCTCTCTCTCTCTAATGAAATTACTGAAATTAAAAAATCAAAAGACGCTTAACCAAAGTTTAACATTTTAAATAATCAAATGACCATACAGTATCTGGCAGAATCGCTACATTCCTTTTCAAAGTATTCCTTTCATAACTTCAAACATTAATCTTTACTTTATCCGAGTCTTTCGTTTTACCAAAGACCACAGAGTGTCTCAATGCGGGGAATTCACGTAAGAACGTTGGCTCCGATCCAATTTCAGGCGCACACACACGTTCACAAATTAATTTTATATTTTAATAATCTATTTGTAACATGTATTAACTATGCTTATTATATTTTTGTGTGGGGTGGGACATTCTCCACCAGTGAAAAACTGTTACTGACCTGTTGAAATTTGGATTAACTGTTTCCTTATAGTGTCCTCTTCACGTTTAGCACTCTCCTTTTGCGGAAAAGTCGTCACGAATTAAATAAAAGATGCCGAAATATGGGATGCTCCGCAACCGCGAAATTTTAGCAGCACTGTAAAAATGACACAAAAATTACCGGTACAGGGATCACATCAACCTAAATAGGTTTGTTTTGTCATAGTGATCATGGTTAGGTTGAAATTCGGCCTGGACCAAGAATAAAAAGTTTACGGGAAATTCGTTCTGCGCAGCCCATGTCGCAAACCAGAGACAACCTGCGCATTTGTTTACAACTGAAGCAATCGATTATCTCTGATTGCTTATATCGATTCCAAGGTTTGTAAAATATATTATATATAATTTTAGCTTTCTGTATTTCTTTAAGTTCCTCCGTTTGCCCAATATTCTGGCCGCTAGCTGGGCTATCTACCAGCCCTCGAAATGTTGCTTCTTGCTTCTATTAGACTGTTTTCTTTCACCAAAGAAGACAAAGTAAGGCCACTAGCTGCGCCATCTACCAGCGATCTGAGCGAACTACGTAGGCAAGCGAGCGTTTTATTTATTTTTATTTAATTTATTTGTGACGCATATTATATATAGATTTTAGCTTCCTTCAGTTCTTCTCCATATAATCTTTAACTATGCCAAATCTCACACTTCTCCGTGCGCGCAATATTCTTAAAAATGCAACATAAGTTTTCGCATAGCATATTAATATATAGATATTTAAGAAACAAAATGTTCCTGGCAACTGTAATATGAAAAAAACTTGAATGAGGGCTGGTGTAATGGTCTTGCGACCAAAAACCAATAATAAAAAAAGGTTGTTATTGTTGACGACGCGGTTGCACTGGGAAAGCCAAGGCACTTGCCCGTGACTGCCTAGTCGCGCACTGCACGGGTTCCCAGCGACCGAGACTCGCCACCTGTGGCAATGGCGGTTTCTGTTAAGCAGCTTCGCGTGGTTATTGCATCATCAGCTCGTCTTCAACTGTATAGTCCAGTCAAATAAGGATTAAACCTCGGAAGGAAAGATAGCAAGCAGAAAATTTGCATAAACCTTTGTTTTGAAATTTTATAAGTTGGCTCAAACGTCTCATAGAATCTCGTGTACAATAGTCGAAACATTCAAGGTCAAAGGTAACAAACAAAGGGTTTTTACAAATATCTCGCTTCGTTTATTTTAAATTTTATTTTGAGTTTTTAGAGCATAAAATTATCCACAAATTATGTTATAGACAATATTTCATAGATTTAACCCTTCTTGAGATAGAGCGTGGAGAGTGGGGAGCGCTTAGCCGTATGGACGATAGCGCTACTGCACGGTACTTGACGGTGGGTGACCACGAGACGATTTCGCCGTTAAGATGCAGATTTTGTGTTCGGTCTCGCTGTCTGTCGCGCTTCCCCAGGCGCCTCGTCAGCATGATCGCTTGAGTCTTTGCTGTGTCGAGGGTTATCTGCCAGCGTTTTGCCCATGCCTCAGTTTTCTGGAGAACTTCTTGGAGTCGTCTGATGACTGTAGTTTTGTACTTGTGGGCTGTGGAAAACATTGTTTCATCAGCATACAAAGCTGTGCGGACGGTTGCCGGAGCTGGAATATCAGAAATATAAAAGTTGTACAGCACAGGGCCCAGTACTGACCCTTGTGGCACTCTATTATTACTATTATTATTACTCCGCGATTTACTAAATGTGTGTGGCGGATGGTGCATTTCACCTATCGAAAAGGGTGATAGTCTGGAAGGGATATGTGGAATATGGCACGAGGCGCCCATGGGCTATTGTGAGGAACCATCCCAGCATTCGCCTGGAGTGATCCGGGAAAACCATTGAAAACCCAGATCAGGATGGTTGGAGTCCTTTATCGAAAGCTACTCCTGTCGGATTTTAAGTTTACTCGTCCGGTAAATCCTTTCTATTCCATTCCCTAACCGCTCGTGGGAAAAAATGAGTACAGAAATGAATTGGTTCTGGCCCTGATTTCTCTTATCTTACCTTCGCGGTCATTCCGAGATATGAATGTTGCTGGTAGCAATATTTGCTGGCTGTCATTCCGAAATACGTCAGTAGGGAATTTTCCAATTAGCTTCCGTCGAGAGCAACGCCTTCGGTGTTCCAGGTCTTCCCAACCTAACTCCTTCAACATCGCACTTACGCTTTCCCTCCAACTATATATACCTGTCACCAATCGGGCGGCTCTTCTTTGGACCTTCTCTAATGCTTCCATTAACCCCTTTTGATGGGGACCCCATACAGAACAACAATACTCTAAGTGAGGACGTACTAGTGACTTGTATACAATCGATTTAACTTCCTGAGTGCATTGATTTAAATTACGACCTAGAAATCGGAGCATACGATTTGCTTTCCCCTGCGTGGATGGGATGGCGTGTGGATAGGTCATTACCCACCCTCACACGGAATGATCTTCCAGATATGTAGCTGCGGACGAGTTTTACAAGTGGGCCGGGGAGTCCCTGATTGTATAGTTTATACAGCAGTCTACTGTGCCAAACCGAGTCAAATGCCCGCGCCACGTCGAGCAGTGGCCTCGGTAGTTAAATGTGGTCGTGGCACCTTCGACTGGGTAGCTCAGTGACCCCTCGGGAGCCCGAATTGGAAATCAGGTGTGATATTCTCCCTTTGTATATGACAATCCCGGCGTTTGGGTATTAGTCTGTCAAAGACCTTACTTAATGATGGTAGAAGGCTTATGGGCCTGTAGTTCTGCGGATATATTCCATTATCCCCAGGATTAGGTACTCCAACCACCGTGGCCTAAGGATTGCAATCCCGTGGGATCCGTGCGGGATTTGCGCCAATCCCGCGGGATCCGTGCGAGATTGGTACAAACAATTTTTTAACGCATATATTTAAAACATAGTTACTTAAAACGTTGATAAATTAAATAATGATTAAATTAATAAAAAAAATTTAATGTTAAATGATAAAAATTAACAGTTAACAATATTTGGCTGGCAAAATGACATTAAAACTTTTTAACGTGTATTTCGAGGTTTTACATTTTTGTTTTTTAATCTAAACCAATTTTTAAATAAATAATGAAAATGGATAATATTGAGTCTTATATCATATTATGTGCCTTACAATACATCACATAAGTTTAAAAACATAGTTTGCTTAGTGGCCAAGTTAACAGTTTTTTTTTTTTTTTTTTTTTTTTTTTTTTTTTTTTTTTTTTTTTAATTCTAAATAAACGTTCCATAACACCGAGAAAAGCTTTCCACTTCACAAAGTGAAGTGAATATATTCTGTTAAGTGTAGACTTGGCTCAGAACAAGATCTCATAATTTTTTGTCACTGCACAAGCACGAGACTTGGCCTTTCTTTTTGCGTGATTCATTATTTTGTCTCCTGATTCCTTGATTAATATTACAGTTAATTCAATGTTATTAAAAGAACCTCCTCACCAACATGTAAACTGTCAAGTATTTCAGATTTACTTATGTGGTGTAGCGACGTTTTTAGAGTGGAAATTATTATTTTTTAGTAAGAAAGGAGACTTTCTCGGCAAATGATTGTAGTGAAGTCCTCATAGGTTGTATCTCCGGATTTCATTGCAAACACACGAAATTACACACGTGAGGAAGACGGCGGAGGCAGCTGTCGAAGTATGGTGTTCCTACAACACAATTCGTCGACACACCCATGAAAATTTCATTACAACTTTTTTTTACCTTTAGGTGAAATAATAACAAGGAGAAGAGGGATTAATCGAAAGCCTGTGCGGCACATATAAGCAGGCGGCTTTCGTCAAAGAAACGCATTGAGGCAGCGGCCAAAACAACAATAAGTCAAAGGATATACGATTTCCTTTTGATATCTGTTAAATAAATAGGTACGCGATAGTTAAAATTACGATAACATTAGTTTCATATCAACGAATAATCAAATTTTCAGCCGCCAATTAGGAAATTGTCACAAAAAATGAGAATAATGAAACCGTGAATAAAAAGCTGTAACCGTGTAGTTCAGATAACGTGTGCGACACTTAAAAAATAATTATATAGTTAGAAAATCGAACTAAATACGCACCATAACTCAAATTACAGAAATGTGTACTCGAAACAAACGTAAGTTTTGATGAATTCGTAAAAGTATATTTATTTACTTACGAATGACGAAGGTTGACAAAAACAAACGCTTGTTCACTCGCGTCAAATGCCAACTGCAAGCATACAGGCAAACAGTGCAAAACATCCGACAGAGACCGAGTGGGGCAGCGAGTCAAGCAGACTGACACGCGTTTCCGCCGGATTTTGCGGATTGCGGATCCGCTTAATTTTGTGCGAGATCCGCCAGACTATCTAATGATGCGGGATCCCGCGGGATTGCGGGATCCCGCTTTGCTCGATTGCAATACCTAGTTGCGGCCTGCTTCCAGCATCTAGGATAGTGCTGGGTGCGGATGATTGAGCTGAATAGTTCTCTTAGGTGTTCGATGGCCAAAGGTGGTAGGTTCTTCAGCAGCCTGTTTCCCAATCTGTTATTCAGATCCTGGCTCTTGTAACTAGCAATTTCGCTCAATCGTATGACGCACAAAGATGAAACGAATGGTATGTGCACTTAAATATAAAAATATTGGGGATTGTTTTACAGCGCTATTACAACAGAATTATTACACACCATAATTACGTTTGACACATCAAATGCAAAAGTCATTAAATTATTTTTATATGGAATATCGTTGCTTCTAAAAAAAAAGTTGACATTGTGTTCTAATAAGGAGCTTCTAATGGAATGAGAGCTAAGAAAACATTTGATGCGTTGATTTTTGCATATCTAAAGACTAGGCACAATTGTTTGGTTGTGTTAAGATATCTGGATTAAACTAAGCAAAAACTTAGTTTGCCGCAGATCTTCAACTAGATTATCAAAACTTAGTTTGCCGCAGATGTTCACCTGGATTATCAAAACTTAGTTTGCCGCAGATGTTCACCTGGATTATCAAAACTTTATTTACCTATAATGTGATCAATTATGACGTGAGTTTTCCTCGTGAAATATTTTATTCTTCTGCAATTTTTGAATCGGGACAAACGGACTGTATCAGTTCCAGTAGATAGCTGCTCTTTAACCGTAATTGTTGGATTATGTCCCGCTAACAACAATACAAGTACTGGTACTTGGTAGATAATAATGAAATGTTTTTACCTTCTTTCATATGTATGGTATATCAGGTATTTGAGTTTTTGTGACTGTAAATGACGATATCTTTGTGATTTTGTATTCTTTGATGATACCGAAAGTGTCTGTGAGGATCAATGCTTGTTGAGAGTGTCTTTCCCTGATGTAATATTAATATCCTTATTACAGCTCTTACAATACGCGTAGTTTGTGCTTTT
>JARYHS010008075.1:186928234-187029604 GCA_031002005.1 Vandiemenella viatica
TATAGTCACGACGAGTTTTCACTCAGCATGTATTGGATTGTTGTGGTAACTGTTATAAACATTTGACTTCAGTTTGTCCATGATTTTACCGTTAAGTTTGTTTCGTAGGTGGGCATGGAATTAGTCTGTATGATTTTTCAGATCCTGATTTAAATGGTGAAATTCACCAAGCGTTTGTCTACGTTCATTTATTTGCTGTTAACTGAACTTTCCGATACCAGCCGTAGAAAGTAGCCACCACTTTGTGGCTACTGACAGACCATCATCATCCCTATCGTTATCGCTTCCACAAATAATTGGAGATCAAATGAAGTAAATGATACTCGCATTAAACACAAAATATTAACGATTTACAACGTGTGGCACCTACAAGGATTTTAAAAGCACTGGTGAACACGAGCAGCAGTACCTCGACATCTACCTTCCCCTCCCATCTACCGCGACATCGACCTACAGCGCGACCGCCACCGCCACCTGCACGGCGACCTGCTAGGCATGTTTTCACTCTTAGTCAGACAGCAGTCTACAACAGCCGACGCAGGCGGCGCAGCACAGTTTCTGTGTCTCTATGTTTTGCGGCGGAACAGCGCGTATTGAGACGCAGAGCAGGACAGCGCACTACTGCGCCACGTTGTGATCACGACAGCTCACTCGTGCCGGTTTACAACCTAACACTTCACGCGTTATTTATAATCTTGCTTCACTTATAATCATTTTCAACTATGGAATAAGAAAAATTGATTAAACTGGTGCGTAACTAACCTGCGATTCACAATATCAGTCATAATAAATACATAAAAATTAAATTTAAACAAGAAATTTGGACGAGGATCACCAATGAGCCCAACAAGTGGCGAGTAAATTCAGCATTTATTTATCGTACAACTGTCCACTTACAATTTTCACTTTAATTTTTTTTTCTTCAATTCATTTTTGATAAAACTTTTCTTTTTTAAAAAAGATTGATATATAGGCTATTTATTCCATTATTTGTTTTCTTATTATTTGTACTACATCATTCAATAGGGCACACGTCCGACTGAATTGAGCTCTTCTCCTTCTCCCTCTTCAAGGCAACCTCCGTCCAACTCCTAACCAGAGAGGGAGGATTCTTGTGAACGCAATTTCCCGAATAATTTGTTGAACACTGCTTTTTTGGTTCCAACTGTTTCTTATGTTCTGTTATGTAGTTTTCTTAAAAATATAATATGAAATAAAAGAGAATTACACTATTATAAATGTCATGCACCATCAAACGCTAAAAAATTAAATAAATAACCTCAAAAATACTGTCAGATTTTGTTCAGTTCTAACAGGTATTTGGGCGTTGTCGAGAAAATAACAGGTTGGATTATGCTGTGAATCTCCGCTCGAATCATCCAGAAATAATGCAAAAATCTTTTGAGAATTCTCTTGTCACTCCAAAGCCAGATGAGAGTTTCTTCTTTTCATATACTCAGCTTCTGATAAGGTAATAACAACTTTCCAAGCTCGGCATCCCCGTCTGATTGAGAAATCAAAAATCGAGTTTTTGGTTATGCTTTTTTGTTGGTTTCTCGCACAACACGACAATGCTTTGTAAACTGCCCGACATAGTTTCTGTTTCCGTGCTGCCCTGCCCTTCTCTGCGAATGTCGTGACAATCGCGAACAGTTTAAAGGTCGGCCCACACTCTCCCCTCTCCCGTCTACTTTATAATTTACGGAACGCAGTATTGACAAATCATCATCTCACTAAGGCTTTGTCAGAGGTGAAGGTCAATTTTAAGACCTGTAATAATTAGATAATGGAGCCCGGGACTTGTACCGAGGACCTGCAGTACCCAAATCCTGCGTCGTAACACTGTGAGTCACCAGACTGAATATACAGGAAATGGAAAATAAATATCCAAACACAATAAAAAATACTCTTTTTCTCTAATATTTATTTTTGCTATCGTATAATACAAATGTAGTCCTAGATTTGTCTGCTTACGGGGTGCATTTCAAGAAAATCTGATGAACCTGAAAGTGAGGTTGAAGAGAAGAAAGAGACTTTTGTAAGTCAATCAGTAAAATCAAAACAAAATTTGGTCGTAAAGGGCCAGAAATGTCCGCAATCTACCTACCGGTCCTCCATATTCACCAGCCCGACACAGGACCGCACCGTCAAAAAGCAAACCAAACTAATGACTGCCGAGTGTCGGTCGACATGCGGTGTCGTCTGAACTCACTTAAAACGAGTGACCCCCAACAATAAGAAGAGTGTAGGTGCGGGATAGCGGGGCCAGACCTTAAAACTGATTCCCATCACTCTTTATCCAGGCAGCATCGTTACTCTTCAAATATCCACAACATTGTTTTGATCTTTCTTTGAGACAGCACCAGGTGATCGTTCCATCTTCTTTCTTTCTAAACTCTCGATAGCTGTACCCGTCATAATGCGCACACGGCTCTCCATGTGTAGTTGAAGTAACATCCACGACTAAAACTGTAATATTCAGGGCAGCAGTGGTGTGCGGTCCGGTTAGGAGGGGATGGGCAGAATCCAGCACGCTGTTGTAGCGGAGACTAAGGCCCTTCTCACACGACGCTACTCAAAGGAAACGGAACTGAACACAGACTGAAATTGCTAACTAGTTACTGACCAATGTTCGCACACGACTAGTGTTGCCCAAATGCAAGAACAAGACGAGACTTGGCCAGTCTTGGTCTTGGTCTTGCATCAATACACCTGGTCTTGGTCTTGGTCTTGGTCTTGCAAAAATGCAAGACCAAGACCAAGACTGCAAGACCAAGACCGATTTTGGGCAACACTACACACGACGCTACTCAAATCTCTGGAATTACAGTCACTCGTGAGATTTGAGCGAGGCGACGATTTCTTCTGATTCAGATGAGGATGTTATATTATTCAAAGAAGGAATAGGAGATTTAAAAACATTATTTTATAAACAAAAGCTTTTGCTTGGAAAGCTAAGAAGTGATGAAAATACCAACGATTTCCCGTTCGACTATAAAATGTACATTTGTCATGATGGAAAAATTTCAAGTGTTTTACAGTCACATACGATGTAATGACTAACAAAAAGTGATTAATATACTAAAATCAGCTTGCACAATTGTCAGGAGTGGAAAGGAGTCCTGTACAGTCCCATTAAATTTTGAAATAATGCAACTACACATAATTCCGCTGTCACAACTTAAAATTAGTTTTCGTTCATCGGCATATTACACCAAAAATTATTTAGCCAATTATTTTATTACTCCACAAAAAGAACTTCCGTGGCAATGGAGTTTTATTATGTAATTTAATTTAAGAAAAATAAATCTGAAATGTTTATATAAAATATTATTCATTACTATTTGTTAAAAACATGTTTACATAGCTGATAAATTAGCTTTCTGTCTGATAACACTCCATGCTTTTTCTGTTTCAACTTTCCGTGAATATTCACTCAACTTGTAGTTGCATAAACACGGATGTTTCTCGATTTCAGCAACAAGGTTTAAATTTATTATCTGATCCGCCATTTTTATTGAGAAACTAGTTGAAAACTAGCAGCGCGGCAACTGGCATGCTGCGTCGCTTCGAACTAATCGCGGACGCGTTGCGGACTGGTTCCCAACCGATCGCCCCGTGTGAGAGCCTCCATACAAATACTAGTGCTGTGACTGGAAAGAAACTGACTGGTGATCCTAGTCCGTAACTGGTTTCTTTTCAGTAGCGCCGTGTGAGAAGGGCCTAATTGGTAGCTGAAAGCAGGTAGCAAGAGACGACCCGGTTGTGCGCGATTGTCACATATCCGCTCTGCGCTGCCCCTGTAGCTCAATGCGCAGCGACACTTCCACCGTTGCTGAAGGGCGCGTCCATTAATCACGGACGTGTTTTTTCCGGAATTCCGCCCCCCCCTCTCTGGTGAGACTTCGTGAGATCTGATGCGATCCTCCCCCCCTCTAAAATGACGTGAGCGACCCCCCCCAGCTACTAATCAACCTCGCAACTTTTTGAGAGGTTTTTTTATTAGGTTTCATGCTTCCATTGGCGGTGATACCCCCCTGATGTCGTCCCTTCCCCTAAAGTCGACTTTCCGTCATTTGGAGACTTTTCTTTAGCTGTACCATGATTAGTGTTGCAAATTGAAAAAAAAATAGTTTCTTTTCAGATTTGTGAAAAAAAAACATGAAAAAAACCTAGCATCCTTGTTTTTTTCTAAATTTGTTTTTTTTTTTTTCAGAAAACTATATATTTGATAAATTATAGTTTTATTTATGGAACTTACATTTTATATGTGTGTTTTAAATCTTACTAAATCATATGATGTCTTACATAATGATTCATAAATGTATCTATATAGGTAACATAATTTTTTATTCATCCTCTATGTCAGTACCACACTCACTATTACCAGCATTACAAACAGTAGTTTAGTCGGTGTCGGAATTTTCTGTTTCTTCTCCTGTCTACTCTATATCCATAACTTCAGAAGTAGTTAGATTTTCTTTCACTGGTGGTTCTTGTATTGTACGCAAAATATTTTGAGATTGTAATTTTAAATTATGAGCACACTGTGCATAAAGACTGCGCCGATAGTTCGGTATTACGGTCTTTTAAGTTTGAATTTAAATCTATTAGCATACAAAAGAGGATCTTTATTTCTTTTCAGTCGTTGGTTTACGCCAACGGTTGCAAGGAAACGGTTGATAATTGCTGACAATTAAATGAGTCAGTATCACTATAGGCTGAGAGTTTAACAAGTATACGAATATAAGGAAAGCACAATAAGCAATAAAAGGAGGCAAAAAACCGTAGATAAATTTTAAATTCCTAATTTTTTGAAAAGATCCCTAGGTCTACAGATAAATCCGTAGGGCTGGCAGCACTAGTTTAAATAGCGAGTATCAATCCAAACAACGGGGAACGGGGATTCCTTCTCGTGCAACCTAGCCTCTTCAGAAAGTCCCCGTTCATAAAAGAAATTTTCAGTCAATGTTGCCAATACTTTCGTTTTTTTTTGTTTTTTTTCCCCGCCTACTGAACCAGAAAAATATAGTAGATTTAAAAATTAAGATAAGTACTTAGAATAAATTCTAAAACAGCCATATTTAACGATAAATGCCTTACAAATTTGAGATTTAGTAGTTATTAAAAAAAAAAAAAACATGTTTTTTTCATGTTTTATTTCAAGTAAGAAAAAAAAACCCGTTTTTTTTTACAATTCTTACCATGATACAGGAATTTTGAAACCTCATGTGAGAATTCCACCCCCCCCCCTTTCCCCCTTGGTGAGGTTTCGTGAGATTTCGTCGGACCACCCCCGCCCTATTTCACCTCAAGTCACTAATGTACGCCCCTCAAAGTCTGTCACGTGATGCGAGGATCCGTGGGTGAGGTAGTGCGTCCAGGCAAGTCGGAGGTGGATAACCTAAGCTCTGACGCCATGTTGTAAGGCGATACGACGACGCATTGCATCGAGTACACAGCGAAAAATGTACAAATCAACTACTTTAAACACATTTCGCCCAGTATTTCGCATCAGCAAGTGCATTCGCTGTTGCTCGAAAAAGATCGTCTTCCCAGACAGCACTAAACATTACTAACACCTGCTTATTAGTGTGTCGGTCCATCTTTGGAGCGCAATACGGCAGCTATATTCTGCTACTTGGGAAGTAAAATTACAACCGATGGCCGAAGCAGGAATGATGTTAAAAGCAGAATAGCACTAGCAAAAAGAGCCTTCATGAAACGAGAAATCTTTTAGTTTTAAACATTGATCTAGGAATTAGAAAGAACCTTTTAAAACTCTATGTGTGGAGCACAGCAATCTATGGTAGCGAAACATGGACTTTAGGAATACCAGAAAGATTTTTTTTTTTTTTTTTTAATACTGCTTTACGTCTCTCAACAGCGAGGTCTTTAGAGACGGGTATACCAGAAAGAAATAAAATTGAAAATTTGAAATGTGGTGCTACAGAAGAATGCTGAAAATTAAGTGGACAGACAAAGTAAGAAATGAACGAGTTTTAAAAAGGGCAGCGATTCGGCGTGGCATGGATTTACAAGTCTTTGTTAGGTTTCCGGGGTTGTCTGCAATCTGGAATCAACCATGCTAAATATGCTAAATGAGAGAAACTTTTCACTTGAATCTCACCGTCAACCGTACCTTCTTTTATTCTTTTAATTTAATCATCATTAATTGCTAACTAGTCAATTAATAAACTGAAGGAGCGGGATTACTTTGTATAACTACAAAAAATATCGCTACATCTACATTAGACAATTCACAGATTTGTCCATAATGAATATCTAACAACCAGATACTGTCTTTAACGCAAACAACTTAAATTAATTTCTTTTCTTCCGGAGCATGCATGAGTCGTCAGGTCGACTCGGGATCAAAACACACGCGAACAATCTATTCGTCAGTCCTACCGCAGGATATACAGGTTAACAAGTCATTGTATAAGATAATTATACACAAATCAAGAACCTTATATCAGGCCAACAATATGTCAAATAAATACATACATGTTTATAAAATCAAGAATCCGTATGACAAATAAATAGAATACTCTGAACCAATAGTAGGCAACACGAGAGTCTTCATGCACATATACAAAAATTACAGCATAATTAAAATGTAAAGAGGATTTTTATCTTTCTCCTTACACTACTTCATTTACAAAACTAATTATTTATATACACAGAAATTAAAACATTATTAAAAAACTTATTTGTCTAAATCTTAATACTAGTTGTTTTTATAATTCCCACTAACTATTTATATATAACCTCAATGTTGCTGTTCCGCAGCTGTTTAGGTCTCCCAAGAATTTAGGCCTGTCAGCTTTATGTCTTGGACAAGAGAAAAATGTATGGATTATATCACCTGTCACAGATATGACGTCTAAGCGATGTAGTTGCTGTGCGAATATACTGTGGTTAAAAAGTATTCTTACTATCGTGGTGATATCCTCTCTAGGTTCCGAGGAGCTGCAAAACCAATGACGGGTAGGAATTCGGGGCTGGAGACTACCACAATATTGATCCCTTGTTTTTTTTTACTGGTGTCCCATTCGCTCTGCCAGTTGTTCATTGCCTTGCTTTTTATTTGTGGTACCGTAGGTATTCCGTGTGTGGTACCAACAGTATTTTGCTGCTTTCGTTATAGACAACCCCTGCATGCGCCTACTGCCAGAGAAAATTGATGGCCCCGTTCCTTATAGAACATTCAACTACTTTTTGCACCATAAACTTGTTATTTCTCGTGCCGCAATATTTGTTTTGTATAGAGTTCAGCACGCTCTTAGAGTCTGAGATGATTAGACACTTCGTCTCAGCTACTAATGAGCAGTACTCGACTGCCTCTGAAATTGCTATTGCTTCTGCTGTGAATATACAGGAGATGCAGTTGATGGTAGTTTATTAATTCCTTGATACCTAGTGCTGGGGTAGAAGAAGGCACATCCTACGTCGCCTCCTGAGGCAGTTTATGGGTACACTAGCTGATACCCACGACTTCGTACACTTGGATTAAGAATTTCTTTGCCAGAATTAAATATACAAAGTTGTTGCTAACGAATGATTGCTGCCAAACAACACAACACCGAGTCGGCATAATATGAGAGGAAAGCTATCACTATATCATTCTACCGTCGAACCTGTCTCGTGAAGAAAATCAATTTCCAACATATTTAAAAACAGAACAACAAACGTAGGTGTAGGGATGTGCGGCTGGGGGGGGGGGGAATGTTTACTAAGGGCAGCTTTATTTCAGCTTAGTCTTTTCTTCTTTCTTCAGGATGAGCATCCGATTCTTGGGTTCTAATAACTTTAGCTGCTCGTGCTCTGCTAGAGTTACAACTTAGGCCAGTTTACGTCTTCAAGGTATGTCAAAAAAGAGGGAAAATTAAACTGGTGCCAGAAACTTTTAAGCAGACACAAAGTAATAGGACATCTGTACTAAATTATAGTTTTTCCTCTAAACGAAATTTATTAACAAATTATACACTAACATAATGCGCGAGAAGCACAGCTTGAGCAAGCGACGTAACATTACAGACTAACACACACATCCGTCGCTCTGTCACCATTCGATAACTTCACAAAATTTCGAGACTACAACTGAAAAGCATACCGAAAAAAATGACGTAATGCACATATAAATTACTGAAAGACAGTCTGTGAAAGAGCGAGTGTTGTTTACATTTCCCATGAAAGGTATTTTTACGCGCATATTTTTGGACTTTTATCTCGTAAAATTTTATTTGCAATTTTAGAGACAATTTGATTGAGGCAATGGGTTTGTTTCCTGTGAAATATATTACTGCAATTTTTAATACGGCATCTTAGTCACCATTTAAGTTGGGAAAACACGTGGAAAAGGAAGAGACAGGGAACATCTTTGGAACAATGGAGGGGGATTAAAACAGGGAGAGATGATTAATGCAGGTCGTGAAAAATAGCTGAAGTAGCTACTGAATGTAATTTAATGTACAAGGGCACTTAAAATGTTATTAAAGTGAAGTTTAATGATTTATAAATCAACTTGTGAAACAGTTTTTAGTTTTAAAAAATATAAAAAAAAGCAGAGAATAAAACAACTCGAGTGAGATTTTCGTGTTTTAAGTGTAAGCTTATCGAAAAACTCAGGGATTTGTTATACAGTGATGAAATTTGGTCGTGGTAACGGGAACTACTAGTAACACGGCCTTGTGGTGATTGTCGGTACTAGCGCGCTTGGCGGAGGCGGGAGCGGCAACGCGTCGCGGCGGATGCTACTCCTGTCGCCGGTCGTGTGTTGTTCGCCGGAGCCGAGCGGCTGCGCGTGTGTGGACAGTTGGGAGCGCGGCTACCAGATGGGGACACCTGTCCGGCCGCGGGGGCGGGGCGCGGGGGCGGGGCCAGCGGGGGCGGGCCGCGGGCGGTGGGCGGGGGCGGCGCGTCTCAGTGCCGCTACCGGCCGCCAGGTGTCACGGCAGGAGCGCGACGCGCGCCATCTCGCGGCACCTGCCTCAACTACGACCACCCTCGCGGCCCCTCCGCAAAATAAAAAATTATAATCGTCCGAAATTACTACTTACACGCTACCATCTGTTTCGTTGCGAAAGAAATGGATTGTGGTCTGCGGATTCTATAATTATAACGGCGACTGGCTCAATACAGACTGAACGAACGCCCTGGTCTACTGCTGGCGAAACCACAAGATTCGTGCCCCTCGGCTGACGAGGAAGCTATAAAGCATCTTCAAAACAGACGCTCACCTTGAAGGAAGTCCTTGCGTATCAGGAAAAACCTGCGAAGAAGGGTACCACCTAGACAGAGAAAAAGAACGTCAGGAGAACATGCGGCAGTATTTCGCGTGGAATGAACACAAGGTAGGCCCTAACTAAGCCCTTCAGAATCAACTAGTAACGCGTAGGCTTGGGAAAATTAATCGATATTTCGAAATATCGATATTTTTCATAAAATAATCGATATGTATGGTCGACATTTCCACTCTCGATATATCAGAAATCGATATTGTTTTGGAGTATCAATTATAAGTGGCAATTTGATATTTTTGTGTGAACGCAATTCAGTATCTAATTTCATGCGTTAGACACACACACACACACACACATATACAAGGATTCGACACCAGGTACCTATCAATGTCCAGTCAGATGCCTTAACCACTGAGCTACCTAAACGGCTCAAACTTACATAGCTTACAAATAATTATAAACCACTGTCCTATGACAAACATTTAATGAACATTTAATTCGCAATAATAAATGTTGAGTTTAATAATCGAGATAAAAACTATCCTATCTTTTAAGTTGGATCAAATTACACACAGTAAGTCAAATTTCATAAAAATCGGTTAAATAATTTTGGAGTTTATCTCAGACAAACATCGTGACGCGAGATTTATATATATATAAGATACTGCATAAATATACGTACATATCCCATCTTCTGAACGCGTCTTAAAAAAGTGAATTTGTCCTAACTTAGTTAATAGTTTTTCATTAACGGTCGACTGGTTGAAAAAGCTGTTAACTTTTAACGTTTATGTTTACGTTGACGTCGTAAGAGGTGAAGCAGTATGTGGAGGAACGACTAATAGCGAGGAAACCAGACGGAGTGAAGTACGGATTGAGTTGCCAACACTTCACGCCGGGATTTTCAGAAATGGCGCTGAAGTGCCTGATATGCCGAGCCTCTTCTCGAAAGAGTGGCTTCTGCAATTAACTAGGCGGCACTAGACAACAGGAGTAGACTGCCGGGGGGACACGTAACACAGAGAGCTCTACATTCAGACGAATACTGGTTTGATAGGTTGTAAAAGTAAATAAATTAGTAAGAGTTTCTGTATTTGAATACTTAGGTCATTATCCTTAGCTGGTATACTAATGTTGGGTTTTCTTCTCCGTCTAGAGCAGCTAACAAATGAAAAAAACTTTGTTATGGCATATGCGTTTCGGTTTATTAGATCATCATCAGTGCCCTAGAACAAGTTATGTATCAGAAAATTCGAAATCCGAAATAAAGAGCACATAACGGCATTAAGATACCCAAATCATTCTACATATGTAGAACATTTATTTTAAAACAAACATGAACACACAGAAATGGGTACAGACATGCAAATATTGGCAATCAATAACTACAGAAAAAACATGTTGACAGTTCAAGAAAATTTTCATATACAAAATGCACTAATTGAAGGGGAAAATGTGATCAATGAATACATCCATCTCACACTATTTAGGAAACTGAAAATGAACTCGCATTCAAACAAAACCGCTACAGCAAAGATAAAACTTAACTTCAGTAAGCAAATTAGGTTGGTAATACATATACCATAGAAAGTAAACATCTTTGAGTAAGAAATCATAAACAATAACAGAAGTTTGTTTAAAAAGTTACATTCTGTGTAAATACGTGTATAAATATGCTTTTCATAAAAAATGGTCAGTTGGTGAATAACCTCAAGAAAAAGAAAAATAACTAAGCTTGTTCTGGAAGTTACCTTCAAAAATCAAACGTGTGTAAATATGTTTCTTTTTCAAAATTGTTCAGTGAGTGAGAAACCTCAAGGAGAGAAACTGATATGGAACAATTCCATACACTAATGTAATATAGAAAAACTGTAAGTAAAATAAGCTAAAAATAACAATTAATAACAAAATTAATACCTTCATTTAGATAAACATTATGCTACACATCAAAACTTGTACATAACTTGTTCTAGGGCACTGATGAAGGTCTAATAAACCGAAACGCATATGCCATAACAAAGTTTTTTTCATTTGTTAGCTGCACTAGACGGAGAAGAAAACCCAACAAGAGTTTCTATAATTTCTGCATGTGTTTAATTTTACAAATTTTCTTAAACATTTTCCGAACATTTTTAGATAATTACTAGTTTTAGACGAAATATCGACATATCGAGATATCTACATTTTATCATCGATAGATATCGATACTCCACTTACCGATCTGTTTTATAATCTGCCTATGCCTAGTAAAGGACTCTTTTATTTCTCTCTAGTCGCTTTTCGGTTACATCCCAGGCTCGAGAGATTTCAAATGCGACGAACAACTCAGGTTTCGTTGACGGCGTTTCCGTCTGTTGGGATGAAGCTACCGGTCGGAATTTAGTGGGGTGCCCAGCAGTCTACAGCCCATGCCCGAGGGAGTAAGATGCTCTAAAAGTGAAGTAGGTAAACTGAGAAACTTCAATTAAAGTACCCGCAAATTACTATCCTTTTTCGTTCAACACGATTCAAGTCCAAATATTTATCGTGATATAAGCGCACAAGCAGGGTTCTTTTTTTTTTTTTTTGAGACAATGTTGCCAGAAACTAGTTTACAATAATCAGCACACAGGTTGTCATTGGAGTAACTGATGTGGGGTTTATAATGGACAATAGAGTGTAATTCAAGAAAATGGATTAGATTAATCCGCCACAGAAGAAAGGATACACAGGATGGAAAGAGCGAATATATTACTAAAAAAATTTATAACAAAAAGTGCTTGTTTAACTACAACTCGGTCGTGAAACCAGATTGTCTATATGCTAGTGAATGTCTAGTGTTGAACTATAGACTGGATAAACTAGAATTACTAGAAAGAAGAATCATGAGAAAAATCGTGTGTCCAGTTAAAACAACAGAGCTATAAAAATTAAGAAGTAACAAAGAAATATACCAGAACATAGAAAATATAACAGACTCAATAAGGAAAAGAACATTGCTGTTTTTTTTTGGACATATCTACAGAATAAATGATAACAGATTAACGAAAAAGATATTCAATTGCCTTTGGGGTGAAAAATCATAACCAGCTGGATTCAAGAGTTTAGAAAGATTTGAAAGAAATAAGATAAGAGAAAAGGAAATTAATGAAAGAGAGATTTTAGAAAGAAGGTATTGAGTCTGGAAGGATTCCAAGGCAGAATAGGAAAGAAATCTGCTCCATAGTTGTCTGAGGAGAGAAGAAAGAAACATAGGGAAATGATGAAGGAATATTGGATTGAAAGGAAGAAAAAACAAGAACAAAGGATGAAGAATTGAAATTGGAACGTGGCCCTAGAAGGCCTTACCAGAAAGAAGATTAATTTGGTGAGGGTAGAAACTAAGCACACTACAACCACGTTAGTACAAGTATATATGCCATCGTCACAGGAAGGACTTGCAGAAATAGACAGATCGTATGTGAAATTGAAGAATTAACCCAATATGTGATGGGGTAGGAAAATCTAATAACTACTGGTAATTGGAATGCAGTAGTGGGAAAAGAAAAGAGAGGAATAATGTACAAGGTTTCAATCGAGGAGGAAGAAACGAGCAAGGAAACAGGGTGTTAGAATTTTGTAGAAAATAGACTATAAACCCATTGTGGCGAAGACAATATTTAAGAATACTGCACGAAGTACATACATCTGGTGGACGCTGGTAGATATCAGGTAGATCTTATCGTCATCAAACATAGATTCAGGAAGCAAGTAGTGCATGGAAGGGAAAAGATGACCATGACCACAAGCTGGCATTCGATTTCAGGCACAAGGGTGTGGGAAGATTATCTTTTTTAGGTAAGGGTGTCAGGTACTGGAATAAGTTACCAAGAGAAATGATGAATAATTTGCCAAAAACCTTGAAAGAATTTAAAGTTAAAATTTGTAAAGGGTAAATGTAGGTGGATGCAGAAAAGGGGGAATATGGGTGTTTAGGGAAATTGCCACCGGCGCGTGCGCTCCATTGCAATTTAATTTGATTTAATTTAATTTTCGAGATATTGATTTTTTAATTTTTTTCTAAACTTGTGACTTTGTTCATTTTATTCCATGCCAATTCTACAAATTAAGACTTTATGAAACACTGTTTCTTTTTTTTTTTTTTTTTTTTTTTAAATTTACTCAACAATATTTGAGTCATATAAAATCATGTTTTTTTTTAAATTAAAAAAACTTAAAAATCTTATCATTATTTACTACATGTTTAAAATGGGCAATGACCTCATTAGCTGATTGAGCTACCATAAAACATACATTTTAAAAGAAGTATAAAATAATTATACCATTCTAGATTTTTTATAAGGTTTTTGTAATAATAATAATAATTGATAAAACTGCAATAGAGCGCACGCTCCGGTGGCAATCTCCCCACACACCCATCCTTCTCCCTTCCTTCTCCAGCCCACTTTTGCCCTCAACCAATTTCTACTTTAAATTGTTTCAGTATTTTCGGTAAATTATTCGTCATTTCTCTTGACTATTTATTTCAATCCCTTACACCCTTTCCTATAAAAGAAAATTTTCCCACACTCTTATGCCTGAAATCGAGTGCCAGCATGTGGTCATGGTCAACTTTACCCTTCCAAGCACCTCTCTTAATTTTCCCACCAATATTTTTTCTCGCTTCATCACCTATATAGGCCTTGAACATTTCCATGACTCTCTTCACCCTCCTCCTATCCTCCAATGAATCCCAGTCTAGCTCCTTTAATATATTAGTTACCGATTGTGTTCTTTTGCCTTTTTTTGCACCCTCTCCAACTCCTGTATTTGATACCCAAAATGTGGGTCCCATACTACACCAACATATTCAAAACGTCTTAAGAAAAAAATAATATTCTTTTAGATGACTTAAATATCTTTGAGTAAACTGAAATAAAAAGATGGTTCAAAAAGTTTTAATTTGTTAAATGGAATTGAATCAAGTGAACAAAGTTACACGTTTCGAAAAAATATTAAAAAAATTAATCTCCAATATGAGGCGACCTTTCACTTCTGTATACAGTGTTGTGTTACAGCCTTTTTAAATTATATAGTAGGTCTAATTACATGATTATGAAGGTGAAATACATAACAATAAAACTGACATAACAAACAAAGTAGCAGGTGCAGTAGTGGTAGCGAGGCGAGCGAAGGATCTGTTTCTCTGAATTCGCGAGGGAGCTGCGGACTAAACTGAGCGCTCGCAGTCGAGTCTCGTGCACTGGCGGCTGGTGATGGCTGTCTGTTCCACTGTGTGTGGAGAGAGTCGAGAGCTCCGCATTCCTGCCTGATGGAGGGTTCCCACGCCAAGTGGCAGCCGCGTGCGCTATGCCACCCACCACAACCACAACCACATCACAACACTCGCCATCTCCAAACACACGGCCAGGCAAAAACCACTTCACAATGATATGAGACAACCTACGGAATCGGTAGATGTCTCATGTTTTAGCAAACAACCTCAAGTTTGATCCACGTAATCCATCAGTACATCATTCCGCCACCACGAGCGCCAGCGTAGTGCTCAGTTAAAATGGCTGCTATCACTGGTGTGGGCGAGCTAGCTGTGTGTTTTGGTTTCATCAAACTTTTTAATTCCACAGATCGATGAAAGTGGGACGGTGCACGACCTCATTTCCTCACGGAAGTTCGAGGTTTCCTCGATAATCGCTGTCCAGGTCGGTGTATTGCCCGTGAAGGGCCAATCACATGGCCACCTCTCTCCCCAGACCTGCTCTGGGGTTTATGCCAAGATCGTGTGTATGTTCGTCCCGTACCAAAGAAGAAAAATCGGATCTCCGCTGCCGTTGCACAACTTACACAAGATTTTCTGCAACGAGTGTGGGAAGAAATTGATTACCGGTAAATGGCAGCTTACACTTAATTGCAAAAAGTGCAAGGCAATGCGGATAAGTAACAAAAAGAATCAGTTTGTTCACGAGTACAAAATAAGCAATTCAGCTGTTGACACGGTTGATCCCCTGAAGTAACTGGGGGTGATAGTACAAAGCAACATGAATTGGGACATGCACATAGCTCGTATTTTGAGGAATTGTAAAGCTCAGACAAAGGAGACAGCGTATAGAACACTAGTGCGTCCATATCTGGATTACTGTTGTGGGGTTTGGGATCCGTATCGCAAGGTTCTGATTGACTCAGTTGAGAGGGTGCAGAGGAGAGCCGCTCGATTCGTGACTGGTTGCTACGGCCCTTATGAAAACGTCACAGAATTGATACTTAGATTGTGCTGGGATAGTTTGGAAGATAGACGACGTTGCTTGCGTTCGAATTTATTGGAGAATATGCGAAAAAATTTGAATTTCAAGTGCAATGAAATACTTCTTCCGCCAACCTATTTAGGTCGTAATGACTGGAGGGATAAGATTAGAGAAATAAGATGCCGTACGGATGCTTTTATGTATTCCTTCTTTCCTCGCGCTATTCGGGATTAGAATGCGCGGGTTTAGGATTGGTGCTTAGCACCCTCTGCCACCCACAATGTTTGTGACTTGCACAGTATGGATGTAGATGTAGATATGTTTGCCGCATGACAAATCGTAGTCTCAGCGAACCAAAATGACACTTGACACTTTTATGTGAAACTTGAGGTTGTTAGCTGCGAAATGACGCATGTACCCATTCTGTAAGCTATCTCAATAAATTTCCATGTCATTCCACAGTTGTAAAATCCTTTTTAACTCACCCTGTATAACCCCCAAAACGACTACTCATATAACATATTTCTGAGGAAATTAGTTTGGGACACTATTAACTAGCAGCAGAGAAACACATCAACCGTTTCTGAAATTCTCTCTTGCTGTTTGTCTGCTGGGATAAGCCCGATTCACACAGTCAAATGTGAGGAAGCTCTGAGCAGTAGACAACGCGCGCCAACCATTACGCGCGGAAACTACTTGGCGCGTGCCCTGAGGAGTAATGTAGCGACCAGCTGGGATACTCGAGATTCAGTAGGCTGCTCTTCTATGCAGAGTAACTTTTCATTTCTTGCTTCGAAAGTGACAGTGGCATCCACTGCGAGAAACACACTTCACCGCAGCCCGGGAGGGACAGCAGAGAGACTGCCATTTTCCCTCAACTACTCGCCATCTTTCCTGCGGCTCCTCTTTTCATTCGCTGATTGCTGATTCGCTGTTATCTTCACATAACATGGTTCCCTGACCTGCAGAGGTCTGCCAGTTGTTGTGGTCAGTGAGACTGATCTCCACGCTAGCCTTGGTAACGACTCCAAACCGCTTCCTCTGACCACCAACACCGCGTCAGGGAGCGGCCATAAACCACGTAGCTCCTCCTGTTGACCCTCTTCCCCTCACGTAGCCCGACGTGGCTATTGTCTCTACCTCCCCCACTCCCCGCGTGGCACGTAGATTTTTTTCCTTATTGTTTCCAGAAGTCATTTTTTACTGTTTTGTCTTATTACACTATCGTAAATTACATATGGAGATAATTAGATAACGCAAATAAATATTCACATGCTGTTTAGTATTCTGAAACTCATTTTAACCGTTCTGGCCTCGCATTCGGGAGGACGCGGATTCGAATCCCCGTCCCGGTATCCAGATTTGGGTTTTCCATTGTTTCCCAAAATCACTCCAGGCGAATGCTGGGATGCTTCCTTCAAAAAGGCCATGGCAGAATTCCTTCCCGTTACTTGTCCCCAGTCTAATGACCTTACCCGTCGACGAGGCGTAAAGTAATAAGTATTGGTCATTCGGCGCATCGCAGCTGTCGTTTTGCGATCGTGGATTGTGTGGTAGAGGACAGTGGTATTGGTGCGTCTATTCTGCCGAGCTATTTGAAGGTATGTGGTGGCATTGCTGCACCATCTTAAGATGTCGTCTGTAGCATGTCAAGCATTCAGATCCGCAAAGTAAGGAGGGAATAATAACAGAATTGTACTCAAGAACCTTAGTTTGAGTATTGATGTCATGATTGTGGAAGACATTGGATCTTAGCCTGGCAGATGATGCTCCAGCGCGGTTGATTCTGCATCAGTGTTTACTGTGGATGAGAGGATGCTGCAAGATAGGGTGAGGTGTAGTCTCGCCCTGTAGATGGTGGTATCGCTCTTCCCCAGCAGGTGGTTGCTGCCGACTCTTGGTTCTACTTGTGTTCAGTCTAAGGTGCGCGTCCTATGCAGAGCCAGCCACTGTGCGTGTTCCTATGGCGGTCGTGGTACTGCGAGGTCATTAGCGAGCTCGATTTGATGTTAGAAGGTCGGTATAAAGCAAAAGACAACTCACCATTTGGTTATTGTTGCTTGCTGTTTGCACAGTTCACTCAGAAACGCATTCCTCAATATATATATGCATCTAATTCTAAAATAAACAAAAGTGATTAACTACCAACAGAAATCTTGGACCATTAACAAGGGGGTTGCGCACATGCTGATGGGTTTTCTGTGAGACATTCATTCAGAGGATACTTCAACAGCCTTACAGGTGTAGGGTTAACACACTGCAAGGCAATCACGTTGCAAGAACTCATTATGGCTACTTTCTAATCTTATTAAGCCTATCTTAAAAATATGTACATATATTATCAAAATTCTCACTCGTATTGATAGAATATATCATATATTATATATTATTTATTAATTGGTGTCATACAACAAAATAATTATAAAAATTATCAATACTGATTTTAATATATGTACAGATGAAGATGAGATAAATGAGTCAATGAAAGAATATTTTTGTGATCGTGCCTATGAACCACAGAGAGCTATATGAGCAAAGTGTGAACCAAAAATTGAGTCTCTATGCAGATACAACAGCTACATTTTT
This sequence comes from Vandiemenella viatica, assembly GCA_031002005.1. Taxonomy (NCBI): domain Eukaryota; kingdom Metazoa; phylum Arthropoda; class Insecta; order Orthoptera; family Morabidae; genus Vandiemenella; species Vandiemenella viatica. The sequence continues at coordinate 186,946,284 of JARYHS010008075.1, forward strand.
ATGTAAGTAAAGAATAATACGAATGATGCGAACTGTCAGAATATTTTACACTAGTGTGAGCCCGTGACTGTTTTTTGCGTATCGTCACGGGTCTAGAATATTTCAAGTTTTTAGGGTTAAACATTATAACAGGTTCACCTGATCTGACCAAATATGAACTTTAGCTGTGTTTCACCCTTAGGGTGAATAAAATCTTTGAGCTCGAAGAACTCAGAAGTATTAACATACGTATTAAACAAGGACAGGGACAATAGCGTATAATTATTTTCAAAGATCGTGGACACGAACTTGCTGAAATAAAAACTTTTTGACCTTAAAAGTTCACTCTACAAAATTTGTAGAGTTACTGTATGCTTCGAAATCATCACGTTGTTTTCTACCGAGGCTGGGTAAACATTCATAACGTAATGTTTGGTCATAGTGTCTGTAGCGGCCTCAGAACTTGATACGGATTCCATATTATTAAACAGTTGAGCAACTGCGAAGAAATGAATTGCCAGAATACTCGATTCGCTAACATATTTGGTCTGGTGTCTACTTGAAATAACCTAATAACTCACTGACAGCGATCATGAACAAAAATCATTAACGAAAGTGGTCAATAAAATAAATAAAAAGCAAATAAACTGTAATGTATAAATATTGGTGGAGCAGTAACATTAGCGAAAGTTTTAATTAAATTGAAATTTAGCCTAGGCCGGAATCACAATTGGAATTCGTGGTTACAGCAGATAGCATGAGTAATTTAAGTTTCTATGTTACTTCTATTAGGGACATGTTACTGAAAAGTACTCGTAGTTCCACGCTCTTGTTAGCCGTAAAGCTTTTCCATATTGTTTTAAGAATAAAACACTACGAAAAGCAAACTTAACTAACGTATTCTGGCAATTAATTTGGTATCAGTTGCTTAGCTATTAAATTGTGGACACAACCTCGAATTTCTTGTGATGATGTGTCTGGTCGCTGTTCAGTTGCGGGCGAAGGCTGACGCGTGACGTCACCGATCTCCAGCCAATAGCTATCGACTTGAGTGAGTGAGTGAGCTTAGGACATTATATACAGTAGTAGATATCCGTAAGAAACAGTGATACAATACTACTACTAAATGAAGCTTTAATTACAATTAACCACGTGGTATATTGCAATTAGGCCACTCGTAGTGGCTTATGTTTTATGAAGGCTTCTGTAATAATTAAATACACGACGACAAGTGAGGCGAAGGTAATACCCGATATTAATAAACTTGTTAGATTATATTGTACTTTTGTCATCTGATCTTTCAATGAATTCCGCTATTTTTTTCGAAACATTGTCTTTTACAGATTGGTTCTTGTACAGTGGTGAAGAAACATCATATATACGAGGAAATTTACACACTACATCTACTAAATTTCGTCCTCGCCCACAGTAAATAATACATTTCCGTCTGTCATATTTCCACTGTTCCGCTAGCGGCTGAGTCTACACTACGGGTGTAACGGATTTTTTTAGCATCCGAATCCGGAAGTGTGGAACTATCGCGTGAGATCCCACATCCGCAATATTTATTACGGATGTATAGCGTATGTTTTGTTTACATTGCAATACATATTATTCTTTTCATTTTACATGAGATTCTGCCCATCGTCTCTTAGTTAACAGCAAGGTGTTTTTATTTTTTTTTCCTGTGACGATCTTATAATAAAAATAACAGCGAACTGAATGCTGTTATTACCTAAGCGACGAATTTACAAGTTTAAACTTGCTTGTAAAGTTAGGCGCCTTCTTCACGGTCCAAGTTAAAAGATATCCGTGTACTACAACAGGATGCGCTCACCCATTCACGCTAGTAAAAGGAGTCCAACAAAATGTTCCAAGCAGTCCTTTCCACCCGCACTTTCTCGCGGCACACCATGTGTCCTTATCGCACACTCGCAGGATTTTTCTTCCAATCATTATCTAACACCATAGCTTGTTGGACAGCAAGGACTCGTGATGGTTGTTTGGGACTCCAACAATATCCAACATGTCCTGCATGAACTAACCCTTTTCACAACTCATCAAGGTTCTTTATCGAAAATCGGATCATCGTGGGTCCTACAAGTTGTACTGTGGATGTGCCGCTAGAGCGGTGGAAAGGCGGGTGGCGGGCACGGAGATGTGCGGTGGCGTGGCCTTGTGCTCGACGCCTGAATTACTGGAGCCACAAACTCCACTAAGTTCACATAAAAAGATTGTTTTTTAGAACCGTGCGTCGTTATGTAAATAATTTAATTCAATTGTGAAATCATCCCATGTTTTTTGTTGTTGAAAGATTAGGCAAAAAATAAATCAGTGTGGCAGTATTATATGGAAATAGACGTTACTTCTGAAAAATGTAGAATTTGGCATAAAAAACATTAGTTTCATGTTAAGATTATTTTTAATAAAATATTAAAATCTAAATAATTGTAAATTTATTTTTCCAGTTCCGCATCGGCGAAACATCCGCATCTGCGGATGTCGAGCATTGAACATCCGCATTCGCAACGATGACTTCCGTTACAGCCCTAGTCTACACCGCTCTACAGTCACGCGGGTCATTGTAGCATTCATAACGGCTATCTACAGCGGCAGCAGGCCATGGCCGAATTCCTTCCTGTTCCGCGCCTCCCATCAACCTCCCGAATTTAACGACCTGGACTTCGACCAGTCGCAAGGCGGTATCCTCTTAGTTCTTTCTGATGTTCGGTCAGCTTTCCCCAAGGTCATTGGCATCCTTGTCTTTTTATTTGTTGTGTTGGGTATCGTTGATCGAAGGTCGAAAACATTATTTGCCGCCTCAGCATCAATTTGCAGTTTGGTGATGTGGCCACTGGTGAGTCAGCCACTGGCGTTTAACGCTGCAAAGGAAGCCCACCTTAAAATAAAAAGCCGGTTTAAGGCTACCGCAAGAACCGCAGCCCCTAGCTTGAGGGGGCCCCCGCCACGATCCCCTTCAAAATTTGTCCATATTTAACGAACAATTTTCCTGCTAAAATAAATAATCTAAATTTAGAATGTTAATAAGCTGCGTTCACAATAGACGTTTCCGAGTCCCATGAGAAGTCCTTCATCAGATTCAGTTTTGAGAAAATCGTATCTGATGTAATTACAATAGACCTATATATTTAAAGGCGTGTATTGCTCTGAACCTGTTTCAGCAATTTATGTAATTTCGTTCGAATAAACTGATTCATGTTTTGATGTTTAATATAAAAAGTTATTGAATTAAAATGTGTATGCCTGCTCACGTGTCTCCAGCCCCAAAAACTTATATGTACTAGCAAAGAAAGGCAAGAAAAGAAATGTCATATACAAAACGGTTATTATATATATATAAGCTATAAAGTAGAACACAAAAATGATTTTATTTGACACAATGGACAGCAGGGCTTAGCCAGAAATGAAAGTGACAGTAGTTGGGAGATCCATACGAGATGCATTGATAAAACACCAAAGACTCGGCGAAGTTGGTCCCGTTGAGCTAATACTCAATAAACTGCTGGCACAGATATAGAGGAACCTCAGTCCGTCTCTTTAATCGTCGTTTGATATACATATATATATATATATATATATATATATATATATATATATATATATATATATATATATATATATAATCTGTGTGTGTTTGTATGTTCATATAAAGTCACGAAAATTATCAAAAGTGTAGGAAAAAGTACATCTAAAAAATAAGTAGGGGACCCCGAAATCAAATTTCGCAGGGGGTCCCGAAATTCCTTAAGCCAGCCCTGGAAAACCTTTTTTTTTTTTTGTATCCAGTAGCAAGAGCATTTAAAACGGTTACAAGTCCTTCGTCTGCCGCTGAGAGGATGCTCAAGGACTTGCCTTTAGTCTGCTGAGATATCTGCGATACACAGCGATAAGTACATTGTACGATCAAAATGGCTCCATCGGCAGACTTCCTAAATTCTACAAAATTGTGCGAGGGAATCCGACTGGAAGTAATTTATATGCGAAGATATGGAAAGCGATTACACATTCTTTTATCTGGTTCTGTCAACCTCTATAAATATCAATGTTTTTGTTCCCGGTTAGAAAATCTGCAAATATTACTTAGAAGGACACTACAATAAAAGCCTTTGGTGACTGCTAGTTTTATAATTTGTATTCCAGCTGCAAAACTTGTAGACTATGCTGGACTTACTGTTCTGTAAGTTAGCAGAGCTTGAACAACCGGTCGTCATTGAAATCACTCGTCTAACAGGCCGACCTAAACACGAGAACCAAGTTACGGGGATCCGCTGACTCTTGATATTAAAAAAAAAGACGAAATTATGGAGCAAAGTAGAAAACAGGAATAAGCTGGTGACGTGTCGTCGCAGTAGCAACTTCGACTTTTAGTCCACCTGATGAAGACAGCGGAAGAAGCTGTCGAAACGTCTTGTATGGCAGAAGAACTTGTCCGGGAGAAAACGTGGGGAGAATTTCTGTCAGCAGTGCGTCGGGAGAGAATCAAGTGTCACATCACAAAACTGGAAATTGAAAAACACGTGACAAGTGACATTTTCGACCTTCGATCGACGATACCCAACACAGCAAACAAAAAGAGAAGTATGCCATTGTCCTTGGGGAAAGCTACTTGAACACCAGAAAGATACAGCAGATTGGTCGACGCCGAGGTCAATAAATTCGCGAGAGCGATTGGAGGCGAAGAACGGGAAGGAATTTGGCCATTGTCCCGGCATGTGTCTGATTTGGTGGACCGGGAATTTAGCTGACTGATCTCGCGTCCTCGCGAATGTAGCGTTACGCTAGCACATCACGCTCGCGGCACTTTATAAACTTGAAGGACTGTAAGCTTCACAAGCGTAGTATGTTCAGGCGGAGCATTTTTCCTCATGCCCTTGGAGACAGGTGACTTAATTCGTTTAGACGCAGCAGGTTCCAAGGTTAGCAGAGGTACCTACCGTGAGAAACCAGTCTCCCACCCTACCAGCGTAAAAGTACTTACTAAGGCCCAATGCACCAATCATGGGCCAGCACGTGGTTCCTCCACTCCAGGCCTACATTCCGGGAGCTCACTCTTAAGCATCGACCCCACGGCGCGTGGTAAGGAACGCCTGTCATCTTTGCCGCATATGCTATCATGGACGGCGCGCCTCGACCCACCGCCAGGCGGTAGAAGATGAAAGGCGCGTCCTGCCTAGCACGCTCCATGGGAACGAAGCTTACGCTTCGACAAAATGACTGCAACCGTCTGAAGACTTCATGTAGGTACAGGCTAAAGCATTTAATAGCCCTCTGCTGGCTTAGGAAAGATACTCCAAGTGACTATATTTTATTAGTGACGTGACTGATTTTCGTTAGAGCTATTTCCCTGCATTAATTATTTAAATCTTATATCATTGTCAATGTATTTATTTTCGTCGAATTTATTAAAGTCGCTCAATCTTTCCACTACTATTTCAGTTGCTATCACTGAATCCCTGCTCATTACTAGCTATAAGTTATAGTGAGTGGGACCGTAATACCGCTGATGACATGATCACATATCTCTGGTAAGACTACCTAGGGAGTGATTGATCAGAGACGAACTCAACGTTTTGTGGCATTCAACCGCTCTGACGCTTCAGCACAAAGATTCGCCTGGTTGCTTCCACTGCTGACGCTGAAGACCTGGAACCACAGTGTCTCTGCGATGTGCTGGAGCGTCAATTATAGAACAACTTAACGTCTCCAGGAGTCAAGCAGAGTACACTGATCAACCAGAACATTAGCACCACCTGCCTAACAGCCGGTAGGTCCACATTTGGCACGGATAAAAGCGGCGACGTGTCTTGGCATGGAAGCAATGAGGCCTTGGTAGGTCACTGGAGGGAGTTGGAACCACATCTGCACACACAAGTCACCTAATTACTGTAAATTCCAGGGAGGGGGCGATGAGCTCTGACGCCACGACCATACACATCCCACATGTGTTCTATCGGGTTCAGATCTGGTGAGTTGGGGGACCAGCACATCAATTACAACTCGCCACTGTATTCCTCGAACCACTCCATCACACTCCTGGCCTTGTGACATGGCGCATTTTCTTGTTGAAAAATGCCACTGCCGTTGGGAAACACAGTCATCATGAAGGGGTGTACGTGGTCTGCAACCACTGTACGATACTTATTGGCCGTCATGGTGCCTTGCACGAGCTGCACTGGACACATGGACGCCAACGTGAATGTTCCCCAGAGCATAATTGAGCCGCCACCAGCTTGTCTCCGTCCCGCAGTACAGGTGTCAAGAAACTGTACCCCTGGAAAACGACGGATTCGCACCCTCCGTCGGCATGATGAAGAAGGTATCGGGATTCATCAGACCATGCAACGCTCTGCCACTGCGCCAACGTCCAGTGACGATGGACACGTGCCCATTTGAGTCGTAGTTGCCGATGTTGGTGAATTCACGTTGATGTCTTGGCCACCATATTCGCCTGCTGTCAACCCTATGGAACACGTGGGACGCTATCGGGTACCAACTCCCCATACACAAAGCACCGGCGAGTAATTAAAGGGCATTGCGTAGACACCTGATGCCAGGTACCCCCGGGAACCTACCAAGGACTTCTCGAATCCCTTGCACATCAAACCGCTTCAGTACTCCGTTCCAAAAGTCGACCAAAACGCTATTAAGCAGGTGGTCGTACTGATTTGGCTCATTAGTGTACAGCGCCATGTTGAAATGACGTTGACATCAATTCTTACAGTCAGTCGGATTAACAGGGAACGGTCTGCTAACTCAAAGACGTCGGGAATAGAAGAGCTGCAATTACGCTAACTATAGCGAGGGAAGATAGCGTGCACTTGTAATAGAAGGCAGCAATTAAGTAAGCACGCGTGGAGAAGAAGTTAACGAGAATAAAGCAGCTCATTACGTCCAGAGGCTTTGTCCAGTTACATAATGGGTAGGAAACATTTGCCGAAGGGCATTCAATCTAGATATATCATCGCAACTTAAGAAACAACCAACACAGTTGAAAAATTTGGAATTTATTTATATCTGTGCTTGACTCAAGAAAAAACAAACTAACACATTTCAACAAAACTTATGTTTTCATTAGACTTCGGCCAACTGAGAAAAAAAAAAATAATAATAATAATATATATAGGACGGCAAATTTAGTAGTCCCGCAGTGGTAGGCCTTAAAGTTTCCGCTTAGTAACTTTCACAGTCGCAATGTTTGCACGAGGAAGTCCAATGCTTAGTCAGAGTAATGTTACCTTACACAAAAATAATTTTAATGATTATAAATTTGATATTCGCAACTTAGGTGCGTAAGTTGTGAATATTCTATTCTAAACCCTTTTTTTTTTAATAAATCGATTACGTGACCGATGTTGATTTATCACACTATTGGTACCAAACGTTAGTAAATTATTGATGACTAGTGTAAGCTAGTGACCGTTTTTTATGTATCGTCACGGGTAGAGAATAGTTCCACTTTTTAGTTTCAAAGATTAAGTCAGGTTGACCTTATCTGACCAAATACGAACTTGACCTGTGGTCCACGCACAGGGTGACTAAAATCTCATGAGCTTGAATTAATAGGCGTCGGTACTAAACACGGACAGCGACGGTCGCGCTGTCGTATTGTCTCAAAGGTGGTAGACTCGAACTTGCTCAAATACAACCTTGACTGACTTGTATTTGACCCTTCAAGTCCACACTGCAAAATTTTAAAAATTCCTGTTTGCTTCGGACGCAACAAGTTATGTGTTTTTTATTGAGGCTGGGCAAAAATTGATAATGTTATCTTTGGTCATAGTGTCTGTAACGGACAGAGAACTTAATACAGATTCCAGATTATTAAACAGTTGAGCAACGCCGAAGGAATGAATAGACAGAGTACTCGATTCGGTAACACATTTGGTCTGATGTCCACTTTGAATAATCTAATAACCCACGAACATCGAGCATCAAGAAAGACCATTAACGAACCTTGTCAGTAATATACGTAAAAAGCAAATAAACTATAATGTATTAACTTTGGTCAAGCAACAACATTAGCGAAAGTTTTAATTATAATGAAATTCAGCCTATACCGCAGTGACAATTGGCATTCGTGGTTACAGCATAGATCATGAATAATGCAAGTTTTTTTATGTTTCTTTCGCTATCGACATTTTACTGATAAGTAGTTCCAGAATTTTCCAGCCGTAAAATTTATGGATTTTTTTTTAACTTTGAAATGCTAGGAAATCTAAACTTAGTGAATGTGTTGTGACAATAAATGTTGTAGCAGTTGCTTGGCTATTAAATTGTGGACGTAAGGTCGAATTTCTTCTAATGTTATCTCTGGCCGCTGTTAATATTCGAGCGACGGCTGACACGTGACAGGTAGTATCGAGGCGAATGAGCTCAGCTGTTTGGTTGAGGCTCTACCCTGTTCCTCGCCGGCGTCTGCTGATGGTCCAGTTCGGCGCGGCCTAATTAGGTCGGCGGGTCCATTGTGAGCGGCGACCCTCCGTTTGGGCTAATTGGAGGGCAGCTTCTGTCTGGTGCTTAGGACGCACATTTTTCACCTGCCGGCCGGGGGCAGGGGCGGGGGGCGTGCCGGCCGCCGCGGCGGCGATGTGGCAAACGTCTAGTCGCCAGGTCCCAGCCACAGAACCAGCTTCTGCACGTGCAGTCCAGCTTTCTGAGAACCTGCGCATTCTATTTATTTAATTGCTATGGATCGCTCGCTCCGGGGGACAATTTCCCTACACACCCATCTTCCCACTTTCCTGCACCCACCTACATTTGCCCTCTACAAATTTTAACTTTAAATTCTTTCAACGTATTTGTTAAATTATTCATTTCTATTGGTAACTTATTCCAATCCCTGGGACCATTATCTCAAAAAAGAGAATCTTCCTACACCCTTGTGCCTGAAATCGAGTGCCAGCTTGTGGTTATGACCATCTTTTCCCTTCCATGCACTACTTTTAATTCTTACATCAATTTCTTCCTACGCCTCATCACCAATATACGCCTTGTACACTTCCATGACTCTCTTCACCCTGGTCCTGTCTTGCAATGAATCCCATTGCAGATCTTTTATCATATCTGAATGCGTTCGGCAGTAATTTCCAGAAACAAATCTAGCAGCCCTTTTCTTGTACCCTCTCCAACTCCTGTATTTCATACTCAAAATGTGGGTCCCATACTACACTACCATATTCGAGCAATGGTCTGACGAAAATTTTGTAACTCAATCCCTTTACTTCTCCCGTACATCCTCTCATCACTCTCTCCAACAAGTACAGAATTTTGGAACCTTTTCCTACTATATGCCAATTTCTTGGATTTTTCTCCGTTGCTATTTATACCAGGCCTTATATTCTACGTAGTGTATGCATGTAATGCCCCCGTTGGTTTCTTCCTTAGAGAGAGCTTCAAGCAGGGCTGTCGTATAATTGATGTATAGTTCTCCTCTAGCAGGTCCCTCCTAAAATCATTATACAATGATCAGTCAAAACATTATCACCACCTACTTACTAGCATACTGGTCCTCCTTTCGAACGCAAATTCTGCAGCGATTCGGCACAGTATGGATTATACAAATCCTTGTTAGGCTTCCAGAGGTATCTGACACCAGATTTCTACGCACAGGTCACGAAATTCCCTTAAATTACGGGTCAGCGTTTTGTGGGAACGAGCATCTCGGAAACGGAGAGGCTGGTCGGCTGTTCGCGTGCTACTGTAGTGAGCATCTATGCAGAGTGGTTGGAGGACAGTGAAGCCACGAGTAGGCGACAATGTGGTGGACACCCACACCTCATCACAGAACGTGGAGGTCGGAGGCTTGCCCACTCTGTAAAGCAGGGTAGGGGTGATCTGTGGCAGATCTGACGGAAGAGGACAAATCTGGTGCTTCAAGAAGTGTTCAGAAGAGAAGAATGGCTCAGGGAGGAGTGATCAGAATGGAATATTCGTAGTCCACGACACAACATCCATTTGACAGAACTCCCTAGCGCAGTGGTGATAGTTAGTAACAACTTGGATAAAGAAACTGTTAAGGGAGATCGTTTCTAACAATTCCGTCTGTTTTACTTGCTTTGCTTCGGAAAGACTTTGAATATTTTTCTTTGAAAAGCAGAATATGGGGTGATCTGTGGCAGAGTTGCGATTTGTGCTCTGAACACTTCTGCATGCACTAGATTTGTACTCTTCCGTCAGATCTACTACTACCATTACTCCGCAATTCACTAAAAGTGTGTGGCAGAGGGTGCATTGCATCTATCCGAAAGGGTAATAGTTTCGAAGAGATATACGGGATATGGCAGGAGGCGCCCATGGGCTATTGTGAGGAACCATCCCAGCATTCGCGTGGAATGATCTGGGAAAAGCATGGAAAACCCAGATCAGGATGGCCGGATAGCTTTATCGAAAGCTACTCCAGTCGGATTTTAAGTTTACTAGCCCGGTAAATCCTTTCTATTCCATTCCCTAATCGCTCGTGGCAAAAATGAGTACAGAAATGAATTGGGTCTGGCCCTGATTTCACTTATCTCATTTTCACGGTCATTACTAGATACGAATGTTGCTGGTAGCAATATTTGTTTGCTGAAATTCTAAAATATGTCAGTCGTGAATTTTTCAATTAGCTTCCGTCGAGAGCAACGCCTTCGGTGTTCCAGGTCTTCCAAACCTAACGCCTTCGACATCGCACTTACGCTTTCCCTCCAACTATATATACCTGTCACGAATCGGGCGGCTCTTCTTTGGACCTTCTCTAATGCCTCCATTAACCCTTTTGATGGGGACCCCATACAGAACAACAATATTCTAAGTGAGGACGCACTAGTGACTTATACGCAATCGATTAAACTTCCGGAGTGCATTCTTTTAAATTACGACCTAGAAATCGGAGCTTTCCCAATTACGTTCTCGATATATTCATTCGACGACAAATTATTACGAATTGTTACTCCTAGATATTTAGCGGAATGTACCGTTCTAAGAACAGTACCATTAATTGTATATTCAGAGCTAAATGGTGTCACCTTTTCACTTATAGGCATGACTTGGCACTTTTTTTAGCGTTTAACTCCAACTGCCAGTCTTTACACCACGCAATTATTTTCACAATATCGTCTTATAACAGCGCAGTCTTCCTGGGATTTGATTCCACGATAAATAATAGCATCATCGGCAAATAATCTTTTCATCCCCCTTATTATGTCACACAAATCATTAATGTATATGAGAAACAACAGAGGCCCTATCACGTCTATCTGCCACAGATCACCCCCTACCCTGCTTTACAGAGCGGGCAAGCCTCCGACCTCCATGTTCTGTGATGTGGCGTGGGTGTCCACCACATTGTCGCCTACTCGTGGTTTCACCGCCCTTCAAACACTTTCCAGAGTTGCTCACTACAGTAGCAGCCGAACAGCCTCTCCGTTTCCGAGATGCTCGTTCCCAGCCGCCGCGTTCACAAACCACTGACCCGTAATTTAAGGTAATTTCCTGACCTGTGCGTAGAAATCTGGTGTCAGACACCTCTGGAAGCCTACCAAGGACTCGTAGAATCCATGCTACACCGAATCACTGCCGTATTACGTTCGAAAGGTGAACCAATATGCCAGTAAGTAGGAGGTCATAATGTTTTGGCCGTTCTGAAGTGTGTTGCAGCACTTGGTATGTCTCGGCTCAGGCCTGATTAGTTCTAGTAATCGCTACCAGTTGCGCTAGAGTAAGTTAGGGTGTTACTGCTAATTGTTATCACTACCGCTTCGACCGTTGTGTTCGCTCGTTGTAAACGCGTTGATTTGTAATGCATTAACCTACAAGTTGTCCTGTGAATGCGGCGCTAGAGGGGTGGGAAGGCGGGTGGCGGGACCGGAACCGTGCGTGGTCGGTGGGTGGTATCGCCACAGTGCCCTAAGCTTACAAACCACATCGTGTGTGGCGAGGAATAGAAACGATTCTTTGAAAATACATCAGACATAAAATTCATTTCCGTCCCTACTGGAACCCCATCTGTAATCTGCTGCATACTGATAGCGTCTCCTTAATACTTGAATGTAGGGTTTTAACGCATGTCATCTTTTCGGATGCGGATGCGGATTTTCAGTTCTTGACATCCGCGAATGCGGATGTTTTACGGAAGCGGGTGTTTTGCGGAAGCGGTGGTGGAAAAATAAATTTATAATTATTTAAATTTTAATATTTTATCAAAAATAAATTTAAAATCAAAATAAGTAGGTATATATTTTATGCCAAATTCTATTTTTTCATAAGTAAACTCTATTTTCATATAATACTGTCACATTGATTTATTTTTGCCTCATCTTTCAACAAAAAAAATAGGACGATGTTTTAACGAGTGACTTAAATTACTTACATAACTACACATGCGTCTAAAAACCTGTCTTTGTCATATGAACTATGCGGAGTTGCGGCTTGACTAATTCAAGCGTCGAGCAAAGGCCACGCCACCGCACATCTCCGAGCCCGCAGTTTTTTGTTTTTTGTTTGTGACTATACGCCTCGTCGACGTCATTAGAGGTGGGAAAGGACTGGAAGGAATTCGGCCATGGTATTTTGAATCAACCATCCCGACATTCGCCTGGAGTGATTTAGGGAAACCATGGAAAACCCAAATGTGGATTCCCGGACGGGAATTCGAACCAGCGTCCTCCCGAATGCGAGGCCAGAGCGTTACTGCTAACCCACCACCCTCGGTGCGACCTGAATTCTCTGCACGCAAAGTTCAGTAATTCTAATCGTTTGTATGTTCTCACGTGCCTCATGTGTGGAATTAACTTCACTGTAGTTACTTATCTCCTGCTTGGATTTGCAATTTCCCCAAACAGTAATGAATTTAAAAGAGTGGGGACTTCCTCTATATTGTACACAGATGAAATCTTCTCGGGAAACTTACCGAGTGAGAACATTCGTATAGCACGACGTTTCGGTCATATTCTCTGCCGGAATTTTCAAGTGACTTGACAATGGCGGCAGATAAAATGACCGCCCAAATGTCGTGCTATATAAATGTTCTGAGTTGGCTACTTTGGCGAGAATATTTCATGTGTAGTAGTGAATTTGTTTGTTTGTGGCGGGCCAGTGGCCGTACACATGGCGTGAGCTGGAAGCGACTGGTTCCTCGGCGGAGAGTTTTACCAAAGAGAGGAGCCGCGAGGGCGTGCCGTGCACAGTAGCTGGGCGGAGCCATGAATAAAACATCCGCTACCGACCGGCCGCGGCCGGCCAATTACCACGCGCCTCCCGGCCTAACTAGGTCACTCGGCGCCGGCTCTTATCAACAGGCGACGGGTCTCCTTCCACCCGTCCCGTCTCTGCTGGGATTAGCTCTGTAGTCGTCTTGGAGGTTGAGGTTCTCAGATTTATTGGCCAGGAAGTTCTTCCCATACGCAGCACTACAGCAATTGTAGTGTCGTCTGTCCATGGTATTCTCAACATTATTCGATACAGCCACATTTCAAAAGCTTCTAACCTTTTAATGAGCACGTTTCAACGCCGTACAGGGGGACGGAGAACACATAGCTCCGCAGGAGTCTCATCTTCGTGGTAATCGATAAATTACGACTATTAAAAAGATTATTAATTTAGGGGTGTAAGGCTATACTAGCCTTTACCAACCAAATGTCAACTTCTCCTTCAAGTGGTGCACCCTGTTTGCACGGACGAGGCTCTGGCGACTGAATGATTCCCGGTATAAGGAGTCGCCCACTGCTTGCTAACGCCCCCCCCCCCCCCAAACAGGGCGGAAGAGTGGGGAGAGGTCCGGAGCACCCTCTTGCCCTTGGGGTTGGAAACGGGCCGTAAAGGCTGATGAATCAGAAATGATCAAGGGCATGGTGATGCAGAAGACAACGAGAAACCACTGCATTAAAGACCCAAAGAATATCCCGGGGACATGAAATCATATCAAATTACTTTTATCATAATGGATAGAAAATGAAGGATTTGAAAAGTGGTGCTATAGAAGAATGCTGAACATTAAGTGGACAGACAAAGTACGAAATGAACGAGTTTTGAAAATGATGGGTGATGAAAGAAATTTATGGAAGACGCTTACAGAAAGAAGAGCCAGGATGGTAGGTCAGATTTTGAGACATACTGGATTGGTTAATTTGTTAATGGAGAGAACAGTTGAAGGTAAGAATTGTAGAAGAATACAGAGATTAGAATATATGAAGCAGATAATTGAGGACGTGGGTTGTAAGGGGTATGTAGAAATGAAGAGGTTGGCACAAGATAGGAAGGGATGGAGGATTTCATCAAACAAGTCGAAAGATTGATGACAGGGGAAAAAAGAAATCATTTTATAGAAAGTAGTCATGGCTTTACCAACACGTGACATTACTTAATCAGGTGGATCCCATTGCTGTTTACTGCGTACGTATACGTATGCCTTGATACACATTCAATAGTCTTGTGGTTAATCATAATATGGATTTGGGACTTGTTGTTTTTGCCAGTGACCATTACTTTTGTCTTATTTATATTAATGTCTAGTCCGTATGTGTGATTGCTTTGTCACACTCTATCTGTGAGATATTGCCGATCAGAAGAGATTTCTTCTCCTATGCACAGAGCTTAGTGGGGGAGTGGTTAACGCACTGGCCTCGCAATCGGGAGGATGCGGGTTCGAATCCCTCTCCAGGCATCCAGATTTGGGTTTTCCATGGTTCCCCCAAATCACTCCAGGCGAATTCCGGGATGCTTCGTTCAAAAGGCCATGGCCGAATTCCTTCCCGTTCCTTGTCCCCAGTCCCATCCCGCCTTTAATTACCTCGATATCGACGAGGCGTAAAGCCATAAGTAAAAAAAAAATAATTGTCAGATGCACGGCTCATACGTGTCCTGGTTAACCGACCTGGAATGGTTTCCGGTTGTCTTCCCCAGGGAGACGACGGGTGCATGACTGTGATGCACACCCAGGACACTGCCATGCTAGCGTCACCTTCAGCAGTATCGCATGCCTCACTCTACCCCCTGCGCAAACAGGTTTGTTGTGACGCAGGTTTCTTTTTTACTTATGGCATTACACGTCGTCGACGTCGAGGTAATTAGAGCCGAGATGGGATTGAGACAGGGAACTGGAAGAAACTCGGCGATGGCCTTTTGAAGGAAACATCGCAGCACTGGATGATTTGAGGAAACCATGGAAAACCCAAATCTGGATGCCCGGACGGGGATTCGAACCGCCGTCCTCCCGAATGCGAGGCCAGAGCGTTAACCACTCACCCACCACGCGCGGTCCCAGTCCAAAGTGGCTGCAAAGACATATTAAGGGGGAAGAAAAGTCTATTTTCCGATGATGCTATTATTTATAGTGAAATCAATAGCCATGACGACTGCGCTTTGTTACAAGACGATGTTATGAAAATACACTCGTGCCCAAAATTAAAGCAATAAACGTAAATCTTGCAAGGTTGCGTTCATTTTGCCAAAAAACTGTATAAACATGTGACAGTAAAGTAGAAACAATGTAAAGAATACAGAACGTAAACAACTGCAACATGCATAACGGTAGACAAAAATATTCATCGTTTTTTCCCAACTTACGTGGTTAACGTGCTCAGTATGTGGCGTGATTAATGTTGTAAATTTTTTTTTCTGGCTTGAAAAAAAAACATGAAAAAAAATGAAAAAAAGCATGTTTTTTTTTTTTTATTTTTAAAAGCATGTTTTTTTTTTTTATTTTTATTGTTTTTTTTTTTTTACAACTACTAAATCTCAAATTTGTAAGGCAGTTATCGTTTCAAATGACTGTTTTAGAGTTTATTCTAAGTACTTATCTTAGTTTAAAATCTACTATATTTTTCTGGTTCAGTAGCAAAAAAAATTACGAAAATATTGGCAACATTGACTGAAATTTTCTTTCATGAACGGGGATTTCCCGAAGAGACTAGGTTGCGCGAGGAGGAATCCCCGTTCCCCATTGTTTGGATTGATACTTGCTATTTGAAATAGTGCTGCCAGCCCTAAAAATTTATATGTAGACCTACAGATCTTTTAAAAACATTAGGAATTTTAAATTTATCTACGGATTTTTGCCTCTTATTGTGCTTTCCTTATATTCGTATACTTGTTAAACTCTCAGAGTATAGTGGTACTGACTCATTAAATTGTCAGTAATTATGAATCGTTTCCTTGCAACCGTTGGTGTAAACCAAAGATTGAAAATAAGTAAAGCTCCTATTTTGTATGATAATAGATTTAAATTCAAACTTAAAAGACCGTAATATAGAGCTATCGGTGCAGTCTTTATGCACAGTGTGTACTTTGTTCACAATTTAAAATTGCAATCTCAAAATCTTTTGCGTACAATACAAGAACAACCAGTAAAAGAAAATTCAACTGTTCGAATCCCCGTCAGGGCATCCAGATTTGGATTTTCCATGGTTTCCCCAAATCACTCCAGGCGAATGCCGGGATGCTTCCTCCAAAAAGGCCATGGCCGAATTGCTTCCAGTTCCTTTAGCCCAGTCCCATCCAGCCTCTAATGACCACGACGTCGACGAGGCGTAAAGCCATAAGTAAAAAAAAAAAAAAAAATCAATCAACTATTTCTGAAGTTATATAGATAGAGGAGACAGAAGAAGAGACATAAAATTCCGACACCGACGGAACTAGTGTTGGTAGTGCTGATACTGGTCAATGTGGTACTGACATAGAGGATGAATAAAATAATGTTACCTATATAGATACATTTATGAATCATTATATGAGACATAATATGATTCAGTAAGTTTTAAAACAGACTTGTAAAACGGAAGTTCCTTAAATAAAACTATAATTTATGAAATATATTGTTTTCTGAAAAAAAAATAGTAAAAAAACACGGATGCTAGGTTTTTTTTTCATTTTTTTTAACAAAGCTGAATTTTTTTTATATATTTTTTTTTTTTTTTTTAAATTTGCACCACTAGGCGTGATGACCTGTGGCAGCACTACCGCGGGGCATGCTGTGAATGACGTCACCTCTCTCATGTGGAGATCCTGCAGAGCAAGTCTTGGAGAGTGGTTGGTGGGTGCTGACGTGATGCAACTCGTCTCCCTAGAGCATCCCAGACATGCCCTGGGAGGGCGACCAGGCCACACCATGCGTGCAATAGCTTACATTTCCAAGAAAACGTCAACCACCGTGCTCTATGGGGTGGGTCGAGCACTATCGAAGTCCAAGCCCACAGTGCATGCCAACAACCGCACACGAGGTCCCAACATCTCCTCACGATACTTGACAGCAGTTAAACCTTGCAGATTCGCCCGTACAATATCGCGAAGAGGCGTTAGAGTGGTCAGCATAATCCCTGCCCACACCTTATTTATTTATTTGTTTATCAATCTTGTTTCATGGATCCCTGCTGAGGAAGGGCCTCTGGGATGTGAAACATGTCATGGTCAATACACATACTTACAATAGGAGTCACAATCATAATGGAAACAATTATATGTTACAAATACAAATAAAGAGAACAAAAATAAACATTAATTTTTACAACTGAGTTTTGCTAAAGGCCATAATGAATACAATTAATTATTTTGTTCATTATTGTCAATTATTTTCCACAATGTTTGGGTCTTGAAATCGTGTTTGACGTTCTCTCCAGATGCGAATCCCTTGAGATTCACTCTCCATACCAAGTCTGCGAAAAGAACCTTGGCCCACTGTTCGACCGTCCGGTTGGCATGTTGACGACTCTACTCTAGACGCTCTCTTCTGTGAAGACGCGTCAGGGGTGCCCATACAGCAGGTCTCCGACAGTGAACGCCACTCTGCCGAAGCCTTGTGCACACTGTTTGCCTCGATACAACTGATCCAGTGGATGCTGTCGGGTCAGATGCCAGTTGCCGTGTGGTGCATCTACATCTACATCTACATCTACACTCTGAAAATCACAAATACTGTGGGTGGCAGAGGGTGCTAAGCACCAATCCTAATTCTGCGCATTCCAATCCCGTACAGATCGAGGAAAGAAGGAATACATAAATTAATCAGTACGGCATCTTATTTCTCTAATCTTATCACTCCTGTCATTGCGACCTAAATAGGTTGGCGGGAGAAGTATTTCATTGCACTCGTAACTTAAAGATTTTCGCATATTCTCCAGCAAATTCAAACGAAAACGACGTCGTCTGTCCGCCAAACAATCCCAGCCCAACCCACGAATCAGCTCTGTGACACTTACGTAAGGATTGTAACTAGCCGTCACGAATCGAGCGGCTCTTCTCTGTACTTTCTCTAATGTGTCAATCAATCCCTTGCGATACGGATCCCAAATTCCACAACAGTATTCCAAATGCGGACACACTAGTGTTTTGTACGCTATTTCCTTTGTATGAGCAAGACAACTTCTCAAAATACGTCCTATGAATCGTAGTTTGGAATTAGCTTTGCCTACAACGGAAGTTATGTGCAAGTCCCATTTCATGTTGCTTTGTACTGTTACGCCTAGATATTTCAGGGAATCCACAGTGTCAACAACTGAATTGTTAACTTTGTACTCCTGAGCCAGCGGGGTCTTTTTATTACTTATGTGAATTGCCTTGCACTTTTTGCAGTTAAGTGTAAGCTGCCAATTATGGGTCCGTTCCGAAATAACATCAAGATCCCGCTGAATTTCGAATCAATCTTCAGAGTACCTTACTTTCGTATAGATAAGTGCATCATCAGCAAACAATCTCAACCTGCAATTAACAGTATCACCGAGATCGTTTATAAAAAATAAGAAAAGAAGTGGTCCTATTACACTTCCTTGAGGAACGTCCGAAGTAACATCTAGTTCAGAAGAGGCTTCCGCGTCTACAACGACATACTGTGACCGACCAGTTAGAAAATCGCGTATCCATTCGCAAATCTGATCAGATATACCGTCGTGCCCTTACAGACAAATAAAGGTCTTCTGTTTCTGACGTCACACGTGGTCGGCCTTGCCCTGGTCTTCGGGATACAGTTTCGGTGTCTATAAACTGTCACCATATCCCAGGAACAACAGAACCATTCACATGAAGCCATCGGGCACGTCGGCTTGAGACTGCCCTGCTCCCATTCCTCCGCCGCAGAGAGTCTGCTAGGCCTCTTCTCTGGGCCACACTGCACCGTCTGTGAATGGGTGCACAGCGATTGTGGATGCGGGACTACCCAGCAAACACTACCTCAATTGATAGGTGTCCTGACTAGTGTTGTAAAAAAACGGTTTTTTTTCTGGCTTGAAAAAAAACATGTTCCAGAAAAAAAACATGTTTTTTTTCTGGAACATGTTTTTTTTCACAACTACTAAATCTCAAATTTGTAACGCAGTTATGGTCTAAAATGACTGTTTTAGAGTTTATTCTAAGTACTTATCTTAGTTTAAAATCTACTATATTTTTCTAGTTCAGTAGGAAAAAAAATTACGAAAATATTGGCAAAATTGACTGAAATTTTCATTATGAACGGGGATTTCCCGAAGAGACTAGGTTGCGCGAGATGGAATCCCCATTCCCCATTGTTTGGATTATACTTGCTATTTGAAATAGTGCTGCCAGCCCTACAAAATTACCTACAGAGCTTTTAAAAAATTAGGAATTTAAAATTTATCCACAGTTTTTTGCCTCTTTTTATTACTTATTGGGCTTTCGTTATATTCGTATACTTGTTAACTCTCATTAAATTGTCAGTAAGGGAGCGTGCATAAACCACATAGCTCCATTTTGGCCTCCTGTGAACCCCCTCCTCCCCCATGTAGCCCTAAGCATATAAGTAAAAAGCTCTGAATACTCAATTAATGGCACTGTCCATAGGACGGCAGATTCCGCTAAATACCTGGGGGTAACAATTCGTAACAATTTGTCGTGCAATGAATATATCGATAAGATAACTGGGAAAACAAATCATATGCGCCGATTTCTAGGTCATTATTTAAAACAGTGCACACGGAAAGTTAAATCGATTACATACAAATCACTAGTGCGTCCTCACTTAGAATACTGCTGTTCTGTATGTCGTCCCCATCAAAAGTGGTTAATAGAAGAATTGGAGAAGGACCAATGAAGAGCCGCCCGATTCGTGACAGGTACATATCGTTGGAGAGAAAGCTTAAGTGCGATGTTGAAGGTGTTAGGTTGGGAAGACCTGGAGCACCGAAGGCGTTGCTCTCGACAGAAGCTCATTGAAAAATTCATGAATGACTTATTTCGGAAGTACAGCAAACACATACACAGACGGAAAAAAAAATCCCAACACCAAGAAAAAATTATTGTAGAGTAATGAAATTTGGACAATGCATTTGTCAAGTTAACATGTTTAATTGATTAAATTTTCAAGATCACAGGTTAATTTAAGCTCAAGAAAATGCATTTCAAATGTGAAATACTGTTAAATTAATAGCCGGTGTAACCTCCAGAATTTTGAATGCAAGCCTGCAAACGTGAATGCATTGTGTCATACAGGTTTCGAATGTCACTTTGTGGTATGGAGTTCCATGCTTGTTGTACTTGTGCTGTCAATACTGGGACGGTCAGTGCTGGCTGTGGATGATGCTGGAGTTGTCGTCCAATGATATCCCATAGGTGTTCAATTGGAGACAGATCTGGTGATCTCGCAGGCCAAGGTAACATGTCGACACTCTGTAGAGCACGTTGCGAGACAACAGCGGTATGAGGGCGAGCGTTATCCTGTTGAAAAACTCCCCCTTGAATGCTGTTCATGAATGGCAGCACTACAGGTTGAATTACCAGACTGACGTACAAATTTGCAGTCAGTGTGTTTGGTATAACCACAAGAGTGCTCCTGCTGTCATAGGAAATTGCTCCCCAGACCATGACTCCAGGTGTAGGTCCAGTGTGTCTAGGCCGCAGACAGTTTGGTTGCAGGCGTTCCCCTGGCCTCCTTCTGACCAACACTCGGCCATCACTGGCACCAAGGCAGAACCTGCTTTCATCAGAAAACACAACAGATCTCCACTCCGTCCTCCAATGAGCTCTGGCTTGACACCACTGGAGTCGCAAACGGCGATGGCTTGTAGTCAGTGGAATGCACGCTACAGGGCGCCTGGCTCGGAGCTGTCCTTGAAGTAACCGATTTCTAACAGTTCGTTGTGTCACTGTGGTACCAACTGCAGCTCGAATTTCTGCCGCAGACGCAGTACGATGCGTTACAGCTGTACGCCGAATACGGCGGTCTTCCCTCTCAGTAGTGCCACGTGGCCTCCCGGAACCCGGTCTTCTTGAGGCAGTACCATCCCTTGACCACTGCACCCAACAATCATGCACAGTGGATACATTCCGGCCAAGTCTTTCTGCAATATCGCGAAAAGAAAATCCACCTTCTCGTAGCCCTATTACACGACCTCGTTCAAACTCGGTGAGCTGTTGATAATGGCTTCTTCGTCTTCTTAAAGGCATTCTTGGCTAACATCAACTCACTATGTCAAATCTCAGCGGTAAATAACGTTCACAAACTTTACAGCGCGTATTTAAAGCAAACCTGATTTGCAAGCTCTGAGTAGCGCTACTAGCGCCACACTTATGCGCGAAGCGCGAAATTTTAATCGATGTCATCTTTCAGATGTATAAACACGCCTACCAAATTTCGTTTATCTAACACAAGTCTTTCTTGGTGTTGGGATTTTTTTTTCCGTCTGTGTATTACTATCAGCAACATTCATCTATAGGAATGACCGTGAAAATAACAGAACAGATTCATTTCTATACTCATTTATTCCACGAGCGTTTAGGGAATGGAATAGGAAGGATTTACCGGCGAGTAAACTTAAAATCCGACAGAACAGAAGTAGCTCTCGACAAACCACTCTGGCCGTCGTGATCTGGGTTTTCCATGGTTTTCCCAGATCGCTCCAGGCGAATGCCGGTATGGCTCCTCAACATAGCCCATGGGCGCCTCCTGCCATATCCCGTATATCCCTTCCCTCCGCCACACACTTTAAGTGAATCGCGGAGTAATAATATATATAGAGCGAGGTAAAATTAAGAACTACATATTTCCACACACATGGCGACCGTTTACTAGGACACTCACCACCCTCGACGATGTCCCGCACGCAACGAGGAAGGCGAACTGCTGACAGTGCGAAACGCCGACATCTTCTGAGCTGCGATGTGTGGAACAACACAGTAACGTCGGACTATTTTCTCTGGTGGAGGAATCTTTCGAATGCATTCCGATATTTCGAAGCTTGGGAGAGGAGGGACGTGTATTTGTTCGGCCGCCGCTGGACTGTATTAATATGGAGACAGCGACATTGGTAATGGGAGTGCGGCGGGGTCGGGCCATTGTGTTGTCGGCGGCTCGTTTGATGTGCGCCCCGCCCTGTGATTGGCGTCGAGAACAATGGACGCCGGCACTTGTCACCAGCGGACCCTCCCACGCCACAGAGCTCTCTACTCTTCACTCCTACTTTAATTTCCAACCTTCAGGCGGTCTGCAGGCGTCTCACTGGTGACTCAAAGGTCCTCCGTTCGGATCCTGGTATCGGTACTTCACCTCTGGCACCGCTTGCTGTGTAATGTGTTGTGTACCAGACCATTTCCGTGGTTCGGATTCCTCGTTAAACTGTAGGTCCCTTCTACCCGGTAGGATTACCGTGTTAGGTTAGTTACCCACGCACGACAAGAAGCGAATCACAAGCTCGGTCGATTGGCGACAGAACATTTCTTCCGGATGTCTCAGGAAACTATGCTATAACGGTAAAGGCAGTGGGTTTTCACAGCTTTCAAGCCGTATTGCAGTAAGGTTATCGGAGGTAGTGCTCCGCATTAGTATTTCCTGACCGTAGGCACTGGAGTGGACGTGCCGTGGTCTGCGATACGGCCCATTCCCTTCCCGCGCAGTTTACCCCATGGTACTCATTCGATGGCGGGCTGAGTGGGCCTGGGGGGACCATCTGCTTGCAGGAAACATACTCGGCTGCGTCGGGGATGGAACCCCAGTGGAACAGGACCTTTTCAACTCCACCGCCTCAGCTGCGATAGTTTAATATAATTGCAGCATCTTCTACAGGAACATATTTCAAAAACTTCAGTTTTACTTCTTCCTGGAATTTCTAAAGTCCAACCTCCAATACCATGAACTACTGCATTCCACACACACAGATTTATAGAGTTGTTTGTTAATACTTATTTCTCGCTCTCGGTAAGTCTGTTATGTTCCCGCTACACTGGTGCATTTTGTCTGGTTCTAATCGTTGTTTCAGGGGGTGTCTTAGAACATTATTCTAATGAATGACTGTGTTGATAGGTTACGGTTAGAATTTAGATTTTTTTGTAGGTGATATAATGGTATACAACAGGATCGAAACAAGTGAAGACTGAGAACAGCTGCAGGGTGACGTGGATAGAATATCTAAATGGGTAGGTCAGCATGGAATAAAGATAAATGCCAAGAAGAATCAGCTTTCTTTTATAAACTTTTCTCGGGAAACAAACCGAGTAATATTGTTATAAATGCACAATATTTCGGCGACTTTATTCTCCGTCGCCATCTTCAGGTGCAGTTGCAAGTCTTGAAGTCAGCCTTGAGCGTGTTGTTTGTAAACTGGCATGGCAACGTTCGGGCATCCAGATTTGGGTTTTCCATGGTTTCCCCAAATGACTCCAGGCCAATACCTGGATGCTTCCTTGAAAAAGGCCATGGCCGAATTCGTTCCCAGTCCTTGTCCCCAGTCCCATTCCGCCTCTAATGACCTCGACATCGACGAGGCGTAAAGCCATAAGTATCGTCACTGACACCAAAAGGTGACTTTTGTGAGGGGTGGTATGTGTGGCATCTCACTTGGTGGAGATGGTGCAGCAGACAGCTGGAAAGTCAGGCAGCGCTCAGCCCCAGAAAAAACATCAGACAAACCAAGTTACAGTTACCGAAAGGGTATTTGAGGCCCACCGGAGTATAGTAGGGCTGAAGGTGATGGAGTGCTGTGAATTCCTGCTTGCCCAGAATTATGCAAGTCCATTAATATTAATTTATCTCTCTCTGTGTGTGTGTCTGCTAAAGAACTCACTCCTGCTATGGTTATGAAATTAATTAAACTAAGAACATTAACATAAAGTGTATTGTTATTATTACTATTACTCCGCGATTCACTAAAAGTGGGTGGCGGAGGGTGCATTGCACCAAACCTAATGCGCAACCACTTGCGCATAGGAAGGGAGATACGGAGTATAACGGCCTTTGTGTGGCTGTTGGTTGCTAGACAATTTCACGAACTTATTTGATTGACTACGAATTCCTATGCGAGAGTAGCCTAGACCTTTGTATCAATGTTGGACAGAATATAATTTGATTTTGTGTTGTTCATCAACCTTCCACTTGTTTTATTTTGTAATTGTTCCCGTCTCCTACTACTTTGTTATTGGTACAAAAGAACGTAGTCAGTCTCCGGGAAAGAAAAGTCTGATAACTGAATAAATTGGCTGACAATTATTGATGGTGAGGGACGGGAAGGTACAATGGCCATATGAAAAATTATATGACGGAGGTAGGTGCTGATAATTTGTTGAAGAAATAGACACAAATCGATCTTGGTTTTTAAGCGGGATAGTATTTAGTGTGTATAACCTATTTTTGGTCCTATTACCGGACGATAAAAATATAGTTGGCCCTGAGAGAATAGACTGGCATTGCACACCCGAGTAGCACCGCAGTGCCCGTAGCCGGACACACTAAAGGTCGCCATACACGATCGCTCCATGGGGTTGACATCCAAAAGCGTAGCACATACACGATCATTCCATCACTCCAGTCAGCCACGACAATAGAAAAAAGAGGCAAAGCAAGCAACAATAGGTTGTCAATTTGCTATACAACAATCTAGTTATGCCAAGTACTAAATAAAATGAGCCCGAATTAATTTTAAAGGATATTCAAACTATCGAATACTGAAAAAAATCCTGAGAATTAAATAAACGTCCAAAAAAGAGCGAAATTATTAAAAATAAGCTCTGTGATATTACGAAAACTTTTAAAAATACTACAAAATGATTATAAAACAGATTTATTAAATTGAAATAGTTTAGCAGGCTGAAAATAGTGACAGGTACGTCAAACGTAGTAAAACTACATATTTAAACAAGTAGGCTGATATAAAATTAATGTTATCATACTATGATCTTTTTAAAAAGAAGACTGCAAAGAATTATCTCTTTTTTTCCAACACGGTTTCTCTGTTGGTGTTTATGTCTTTATTTTTAAATAATATTAGCAATTGATCTATTGCCACATTTATTTATATTTTGTCATGGTAGTCAGGATTAGAGAACCTACAAGCATAGTAAGTCCTTATCCTTCTCAATAATCTCCAGCACAAAGTCTTACTGAGACGACATTATTATTAAAAAAAAAGAAAAAAAAGAAAATAATCGTTCTAATTGTTACTTAATAATATTTAAAACTGTATTACTTTCAATTCTACATTCAAAATAATATTTAACTTGTAGCAAAACAAATATTTCTATAGCAGATTCAAAATAAAAAAAGAAATGGTACAATGTTGCATAGTCCACTCAAGGCACCGATGTTGTCTGCTCGGTGGTCACTGACAGAATGAGAAGAGTTTGGACCGCGGTTTTTAATTTAATTTAATTTAATTGCAATGGAGCACACGCTCCGGTGGCAATTTCCCTACACACCCAACTTCCCCCTATCCTACACTCATCTACATTTGCCCTCTACAAATTTTAACTCTAAATTCTTTTAACGTTTTCGGTAGGTTATTCATCATTCCCCTTGGTAACTCATTCCAATCCCTGACACCCTTACCTAAAAAAGAAAATCTTCCCACACCCTTGTGCCTGAAATCGAGAGCCAGCTTATGGTCATGGTCATCTTTTCCCTTCCATGAACTACTTTTCATACCTACTGTAATATCTTTCCATGCCTCATCAGCCAGTATACGCCCTGTACACTCCCATTACCCTCCTCATCCTCCTCCTGTCTTGCAATGAATCCCATTCCAGCTCCTTTATCATATCTGTCACTGATTGCATTCAGCGATAATTTCCAGAAACAAATCTAGCATCCCTTGTTTGCACCTTCTCCAACTCCTGTATTTGATACTCAAAACGTGGATCCCATACTACACTACCATATTCGAGCAATGGTCTTACCAAAGTTTTGTAACCCAATTCCTTTACTTCTCTCGTGCATCCCCTCATCACTCTCTCCAACAAGTGCAGAATTTTGAAACCTTTTCCTACCACCTGTCCAATGTGTCCTGCCCAATTAAGCTTGTTATCAAATGTAATACCAAGATATTTACATTTCAAGTCTTCAGCAAGCAATTCTTCCCCCACCTTATATTCATAATTAACCTTTTATTTTTAATTTGTGTATCTAATTAGCTGACTCTTCTTTGCATTTATCTACATCCCATGTTTACCAACCCAACTAGATATGCTGTCCAGATCACCCTGCAACTGTTTACAGTCCTTTATGGCCATACACGAGCCGACTGGAGCGATGGCTTGGTGTCGCTCCACGTGGTTTTCCCCACACACCGTCAGTCGGCTTGATGGCGTGATGGACGAAACTGATGGATATTGGACTGACCGGATATCCAAATAATCCTGTCACTCCACGTCATCCGCATCAGTGTTCCCACACACGACGCGATAATGGAGTGACATCGCTCCATTTGGACGGATGGAGCAGGGCCCGCTCTAGCGGTTTTGCCGCCCCGGACAAACAGACAAATTGCCGCCCCTTAAAATTATGTAGAATTATATATATTTTTTAAATAATTAATTTTTATTCGAATAAAATATTTAATTTTAAATTTTAATAAAATCATATATTCATAAATAAACTTATTGAATTTTGATCTAGCGGCACAAAATAGAGAAATTAATTAGGAAATATCTGTACATAGCTACGAATTAACCATATTTTTTACATTTTTAAATGCTATAAATATATTTTTTGGACCATGTTGAAGAAATTAGCGGCTTTCAAGGATGCTTTTGCCATTAATAACAAGATTGAGAGAATGGCACGGAACATTGAATGCTCGCGAATTATATTGTTTAATTCTAGATTGCACTCCTGCTTTATTGCCCCCTCATATTGGACCCGTTGTCACTTCCTGTCATCTGATATCCTGCAAATTTAAACACAAGTCATTAAGTTCTCCAACTACAATATCAGACATTTGTTTTCCTTTGGATCTTTCGACTGGTAAGAAGCCTTAAAAGCGTTCATTAATTTTAATTTCAACATCAGGATTAAATTTATTGGTTGAAACATATCTGATTACAAGATTAATTTCTGTATCTTACTAAAATCAGGAGTACAGTTTAAAATTATGGAAAAATATTTGAAATTTTTATTTAATTCATAACATGAGACTTTACACTTTGATGCAGCAGATCTACTATCCCGGTTTGTATATTTTTCCCACGATATTAAGCTTTAGTCTCTACTTTTTAGAGCACTCAACGTACGTGCTCTTCCATAATGGGATCGTATTCAGACAACAACTCAACTATTTTTATGCTCGAACAACTTGTCGCTTGTACCTTGAAAAACCAGTCAACTTTTACCAAGTATTTTGGTAATTGCAACGATTCTTAGAAGCACCTCATTCCAATGATTTATTTCGGCATTAATAACTCTTTGAGTGGCAGCATCTTCAATTTTACAACAATTTAATCTTTTTTGCCTGAATATGATTTTTCGAAATTTCATGCTGTTTTAAAGTTTCGTCGAGGTGCTTCCAATTTTTAAAACCCTCCTTTGAGAGAGAACTAAGTAAACAACTGAAAGTTTTGCAACAGAGGTAGTAAACGCAGTTTTGTGAAAGATAGCTAATCTCACAATATTTGCTCTCAGTTGCTTAAAATTCGTGCACAATATTTTGAGCTAAAATGTCGATCTGTGTCATTGGAAGGAAATTAGTAATTATGCAATAGCTCACGTGGACCTTGCCTTACTAAAAAGCTTCTTACGGTGTCTCGTAAAATTCTTGGCCACAGTTTTAGAACGCCTTCTGTTAGTTTCACGTTGGTGTCAGTTCCAGTTGGTTTAGAAACTTCGTTCATTTGTCTGACGATTCTGTACTTCTTTTCTATCCCGACCTGATATTGGATTCTAAGATTTGTTTTAGTAAACCCTGAATACAGTATATTTTTTTAATGCGCCAGATTGATTCTGCCCTTCCGCTTCCTTTCCCAACATTCTTTTTTTTTGTGCTAGTAACCAGATAGTTTTCTTTGACCGTCATATATTTTGGAAGAGGCACGCACGTAACTCAAACAATGTACACTATAAAATAATATAAAAAGTAAATATTTGTCCTTGTTGTAAATAAGCTAAAACCATAACCAAGATAAATTATTCTCAGTTGATATAAAAAAATATTTATGCACAACACAAAATATTTTCCATACCCTGTGAACATAAAAAAAGTCTAGTGTTACTACACAGTCAAAGTTTATTCGCGGAGGATACTATCCGTAAATTTGCTGCAAATACAGAAACCGTGTATACAGAATGGCAATTTCTATGGGCTTAAACGGAATACGTTCCAAGTTCACAAACCAAAAACACAAAAAACAAAAAATGATGTTGTGGAGTGATTATCGCGCAATGCACTTATTAAACCAACTGACAAAGTTATTCACATTCACTAAAATAGTTAGTGAATTTCTTTTTGTTGAGACGATTTACAAATGTAGCAATTAGAGTATCTGTAAACCGCATTCGTATATATAATAAGCATCATGGGTTATTATATATTAGCAGTTAACATTCGAAATTGAATATACTAATGGTATGTGAAGTAACTAATCGGTAATCAGCAGCTGGTAATATTAGTTATTTATTAATGATGGTAAGTACTGTCCCACACCCACTAAACTACAGTATTTTCACAAGCGATCAAAGCTAGCGTATGTAATTTAACCCAACCATAACACTTACAATGCCTGTATCTAATTTGTACAACAAATCTGTGAGGCTCGGGTTACGAGAAGAAATTATTATGCAAATTATTCCACTTCGATTTCCAATAACTAACATCCATATTGATTTGATTCATCAATTCAATAAAATAAATACTCAGCATCTCCCGCCAGGCACTATCGATTCCATGTATTAGAGCCTAGCTGCAATTGCGAAAAACACTCCTTTTCACCGCGTCTAGTAACATGTGGGCAGTATAACGTCGGAATCAGTGCAGGTAGCCGAGGGCAGGTGTAACAGCCCCCACCTACCGCGCTTCTGTTTTGTGCTTTTGTCGTTGTGCGCTTATGTCGTATATCCAACTAAATAACAGTTTAATCATAGATGTACTTACTTTAGAAATTATGAAATCCTGAAGTAAATTTTATGAACTTCCACTTATCACTAATAACGTAATAGTAAGACTAATGCTGTTGTGTAATGAAACCACTTTTATAATTAGCAATCATAAGCCAGTTGAGACAACAAAAGTCGAAACAGCGTTCTACTCGCGTGCTAAGGCCCAATTCACACAGAAGAGACGTGGCGCGGACTTCGGGCTGAGACATGGCGTGGACGCTGCGCATTTTGAAGTTGCTCCTATGGCGGAATTGACACAGAGGCGGCGAGGCAACGGCGCGCCCCTTTGAGGTCCGCGCCCCGTCTCTTCGAAGTCTCTAGGAGCGCACCCAAAGAGCTAAGAACTGTAAGTTTTTAACGAACGAAAAAATCGGTATCTGGATTTTTTTTATTAATTAGGTATTTAACACATTAATATTATTAATATTTTTCTCACACTTACAGCCGAAATGGCGCCCCTAAATTTTAGCGCACCGGGCAAATGCCCGGTTTGCCCCCCCCCCCCCTAGAGCGGGCCCTGGATGGAGCGATCATGTATGGCCGCCTGCCTGCGGACTGTGGAAACCGCGTGAAAATCAGCAGCTCAGACAGCTCGTGCCGTGTGTGGAGCGTGCGAAAGGCGCGCCCGCTCACACGGCGCGTGCGACGCACCGCCTCGCACGCTGCACACACGTGAGAGGTCCTCTCGAACGGCGAAACGCGAGAAACACGCCGTCTCAACAACTGCAATTGTCCTGGCATCCGAAACGACAACATGCTACATGAACACGAAACGAATGGCATGTACACTTAGTACAGGGTTGTAGCGGAGGTATCATGTTGTTGACATCCGCGGAAGCGGAGGTGCAAATGTAAATGTATAATCATTAACACTTTCATATTTTATCAAAAATAAATTTAAAATAAAAAAGTATATTTTTTATGAGAAATTCCAAACTTTCTCACACGTATTTTTTTTTTTTTTTTTTTTTGTCGTCAGTCTTTGGACTGGTTTGATTCAATCCTCCATCCTTTCCTATCCTGTGCTAACCTTTTCATTTCTACATACCCCTTACAGCCCACGTCATCAATTATCTGCTTCATATATTCTAATCTCTGTCGTCCTCTACAGTTCTTACCTTCCACTGTTCCCTCCACTAACAAATTAACCAATCCTGCATGTCTCAAAATATGACCTACCAGACTGTCTCCTCTTTCTGTAAGCTTCTTCCACAAACTTCTTTTCTCACCCATCATTTCCAAAACTCGTTCATTTCTTACTTTGTCTGTCCACTTAATTTTCAGCATTCTTCTTTAGCACCACATTTCAAATGCTTCAATTTTCTTTATTTCCGATATTCCTAAAGTCCATGTGCTGTGCTGTGCTCCACACAAAGAGTTTTAAAAAGTTATTTCTAATTCCTAGATCAATATTTGAAACTAAAAGGTTTCTCTTTTTCATGGTCTCTTTTTGCTAATGCTATTCTGCTTTTAACATCATTCCTGCTTCGGCCATCGGTTGTAATTTTACTTCCCAAGTAAAAGAATTCTCTTACTTCTTCTACTGCATCCAATCCTATTTTTATATTTAATCCACTAGTATTGGTATCATTTCTGCTACATTTCATCATACTGATTTATTTTTCGCCTCATCTTTCAGCAATAATAATTATGTAATGATTTCGCAAGTTAATTATATTATTTACGTAACTACACATGCGTATTAAAAACAATCTTTGTTTTACGAACTTTGCGGAGATCAAGCGTCGAGCACAAGGCCACGCCACCGCACATCTCCGTGCCGCCACCCGCCTTCCCACCGCTCTAGCGGCACATCCACAGTACAACCTGTAGGACCTACAATGATCCGATTTTCGATAAAGGACTTAATGGACCGTGAAAGCAGTTACAGGACGTGTTGGATGTTCTTTGACAACCAACAAGCTATGGCGTTGGATCGTGATTGGAGGGAACATCCTGCGAGTGTGCGATAAGGACACATGGTGTGCCACGAGAAAGTACGAGGGAAAGGACTGCTTGGGACATTTTGTTGGACCCTTTTACTAGCGTGAATGGGTGAGCGCATCCTACGGTAGTTTTACAAGGATGTCCCATAATTTTGACCGTGAATATGCCGCTTTACTTTACATGCAGTTTTAAAATGGCAAATTCGTTAAGTCCATTGTTACTTTTATAAGAAGATCGTCTGAAAAAAAAAAAAAAACATCCACGTTGTTGTTAGCTAAGAGACGATGGGCAGAATCTCGTATAAGGAGAATAGAGTAATACATATTGCAATGTAAACAATACCTCCGCTATACATCTGCAATGAAAACTGCGGATGCGAAAACCGACGTAAAATTTCACGCTAAAGTTCCGCACTTGCGGATGCGGAGCTCCTTTATATCCCTAACTTAGTATGAAAATATTGGGAGTTTCTTTTTGCAGCAATGTTAACAACAGTATTATTTTTTAACCATTATTTTAATATGGAATATCAACTCTTCGGAAAAAAAAGTTTACAACGTTTTCGAATAAGGATACTGCATCAGCAGCTTCTAATAGAATAAAAGCTGAAAAAAAATCTTCAATCCGATGCTCTCTTTGCATATCTCATGATTAAGCGCAAGTGTTTCGCTGTGTTAAGATCACAGGACTTGTTAGTTTGCCGCAGATCTTCACATAAATTATCAAAACTTTCTTTATCCTCTGATCAATTATGGCGAGAGATTTTGCTGGGGAAAATTTTATTTTTTCAGAAATTTTTGAATCGGGACATCAGTTTCGGTAGGTAGGTGCTCCATAATGGTAGTAGAGTGTTCATTAAACGAGGCTAATAACAATGCAAGTCCTGGAACTTAGTTGATAATAATTAAATACTTTTACCTTGTGTAATTTGTATATTAGGTTTTTGAGTATGTGAATGGAGACTTCCCCGTCGTATTGATGCAGTTCACGGGAGTCCAGCCGGATAGTGTCATAGAATGACGACGTTTCAATAACCTGCTCGGTTGTCTTCATCAGGTCTATTTTTTGATATTACTTCTTGAAATCACAAACAGACTTTGTGATTTCAAGAAGTAATATCTAAAAAATAGACCTGATGAAGACAACCGAGCAGGTTGTTGAAACGTCGTCATTCTATGACACTATCCGGCTGGACTCCCGTAAAGAATCCACTGCAGGTTTTTGAGTTTTTGTCACAGTGAGTGTCAATATCTTTGTGATTTTATATTGACGATGCCGAATGTGCCTGTGTAGAATTGTGTTTGTTGAGAGCGTCTTTCACTGATGTAATATTAATATCCTTGTTACAACTCTTTCAGTAGGCATAGTTGCAGCCAACCTGAAAATTCTTCTTCCCATTATTTTCTATAAAACTGAAGGTATTTTTTCTTTTTATATTCACTCTTGCACTCGGTTAATTTGTCTGACATTTTAACTTAGTAACTTGGCGAAAATTTCTCTTCCAAGTGTTCATACCAATGAACAAATAAAACCCGAATTGCCAACTGGAACTGACGTTTGCGAGCTCTGGGTCCATGAAGTTAAATTCAGGAAAAGAAAAATTTAGAAAGTTAATAAAAATTTAATAAAATAAAAAGGAGGTCCATCAGGATCTGAAAATATGTGCGATCAGCATGGAAGACGAAACGAAAAGGAAAAACAAATGTCAGTACAATTCGATATTCTTTTTGGAAATTGTCTTAAAAATTTTATACTCGTAGGTAATTGAAACATACTAAAAATTTACCTGAAAGAATTTGGTACTTAAAAAAAAACAAACTCTAAATGTATTTTCACAACATAATTATTATCATACAAATGAAGTTCTAAAATTGAACGATAGATACGGTTATTATCGGAAATACAAAATGGTTATAGAAGTATCGGAATGGTCGACATCAGTTAATTAGTTATTTTGAAAAAATTATAAACTACAAAATCGTCGGTATCATTTTCCTTTAAAGTCACTGAGAAAATGAATCTTTCGTACTTACACATAGAGTGAAAAGAATTAATTAAAATCTGTTTAAAAAAATGACACTGGCAGAACCATAACATTAAAAATATGTTCCATCTAAACACTAATAAGGTAAGCTAAAGGCAGACGGTACGTCTGAGATATTGTAGAAGAATAAGAGATTAGAGCGCTGTTAATGACTACAGTAAAGGAATCAACTGTTTGTAAAATTTGTCTGTTTGGATAAACAGGATTGACGAAAAAACTGCTGTTCGCATTTTGATGGAGTTTTGAATCATAAACAGCGCATAGACCCAGGATTAAAATAAAATATTTTTCATTTTGATGTGCACTCGGAAAGATGAAAAAATTAAAATAAAATGTTCTTTGAACGAGAGTCATTGGTAGACTGTGGAGCGTATATCAAGTAATGTACGGCGTAATGTTAGGTGGGAGAAGATGTTCAAAATTTTATAGAAGTTCGGTCTAGAAGAATAATTTATAATCTTCATAGAAGAATGTAATGTTTACAAGAATCATGAGAGACACACATCACTTAAAAAGGGTGTGAAACATGGTTATAGACTTTTTTTTTTTGCTGTCGTCAGTCTTTAGACTGGTTTGATGCAATCCTCCATCCCTTCCTATCCTGTGCTATCCTTTTCGTTTCTACATACCCCTTACAACCCACGTCCTCAATTATCTGCTTCATATATTCTAATCTCTGTCTCACTCTACAGTTCTTACCTTCGACTGCTCCCTCCACTAACAAATTAACCAATCCAGCATGTCTCAAAATATGACCTACCAGCCTGTCTCTTCTTCCTGTAAGCTTCTTCCATAAACTTCTTTTCTCACCCATTATTTCCAAAACTCGTTCATTTCTTACTTTGTCTGTCCACCTAATTTTTTGCATTCTTCTGTAGCACCACATTTCAAATGCTTCAAGTTTCTTTCTTTCCGGTATTCCTAAAGTCCATGTTTCACTACCGTAAAGCGCTGTGCTCCACACATAGAGTTTTAAAAAGTTCTTTCTAATTCCTAGATCAATATTTGAAACTAAAAGGATTCTCTTTTTCATGAAGGCTCTTTTTGCTAGTGCTATTCTGCTTTTAACATCATTCCTGCTTCGGCCATCGGTTGTAATTTTGCTTCCCAAGTAACAGAACTCACTCACTTCTCCTATAGCATCCGATCCTATTTTTATATTTAATCTGCTACTATTGGTATCATTTCTGCTACATTTCATCACTTTTGTCTTACTTTGATTTATATTCAGTCCAAAATCTTCCTTCAGTATTTTATTCATGCCATTCAATAACTTCTCAATATCCTCAGCCCTCTCTGCTAACAAGACAATGTCATCCGCAAATCGTAGCATACTGATTTTTTCTCCCTGAAAACTTATGCCGCATGGAAATTTTTCTTTGACTTTCTTCATTGCTTCTTCCTACATACAAGTTGAATATTAACGGGAATAGACTACAACCTTGTCTCACACCCTTTTTAACCAATGCATGTCTCTCATGATTCTCTAGTTTTATTACAGCCACTTGATTCTTATATAGTTTATAGAGTATTCTTCTATCTCGATACTTTAGACCTGACTTCTTTAAAATTTTGAACATCTTGTCCCACCTAACATTATCAGAAGCTTTTTCTAAATCAACAAATGCCATAAAAGTATCTTTGTTTTTCTTGATCCGCCCTTCAAGTATTAATCTTAAAGACAGAATTGCTTCCCTTGTACCGCGATTTTTCCTAAACCCAAACTGATCTTCACCTTCTATCTCTTCTACTACCCTTTCCATCCTTCTGTATATTATTCTGGTCAGTAATTTTGAAGCATGTGATGTTAGACTAATGGTGCGATAATTCTCACATTTGTCGGCTTGTGCTTTCTTTGGAAGTGTGAAGATGATATTTTTATTAAAATCAGTTGGAATTTCTCCTGTTTCATAACTTTTTGATATCAGCTTGAATAATCTTTCGATTCCTTCCTCTCCTAGAGATTTAAGAATTTCTGCAGGGATCTCATCTATTCCAACTGCCTTATTTGCTTTCAAGTCATTCAGAGCTTTATTAAATTCTGTTCTCAAAACAGGATCTCCTAAGTCATCAATGTCGACATCGCCTTCCTTTTCCAATACACTATTGTGCAAGTCGTCCTCATCATACAGTTTCTCAATGTATTCCTTTCATCGGTTAGCTCTATCTTCTGAGCTTAAAAGAGGTTTCCCATCGGCAGCTTTAATGTTCATACCTCTTTTCTTCATTTCTCCAAAATTCTGTTTGAACTTTCTATATGCAAAATCTACTTTTCCTACGACCATTTCCTTTTCTACTTCTTCACACTTTTCTTGTAGCCATTTTTCTTTTGCTAATTTGCATTTCCTATTTATTTCATTTCTAAATTGCCTGTACTGCTCTCTTCCTGCTTCATCCTGATCATTTTTGTACCTTCTCCTCTGATCCATCAGCTGCAAAATTTCTTCTGTGATCCAAGGTTTTCGGGCAGCTTGTTCCCTAAAGCCTAATGTTTCTTTGCCAGCTTTCATTATTTCGGTCTTTAATGCATTCCATTCGTCCTCGGTTGAGCTCCTTTCACAGTTACTTCTTAGACCTAAGTCTGCCATTTCTGCAAATTTTTCTCTCGTGCTAGATTGTTTCAGCTTATTCACCGCCAGTCTGTTCTGCTTATGCTGCTTCCTTATTCGCTTGAATTTCAGCCTGCACTTCATTACTATAAAATTATGGTCCGAGTCTATGTCTGCTCCTGGGTATGCTTTACAGTCTAGAACTTGATTCCTGAATCTCTGTTTGACCATGATATAATCTAGCTGATATCTGCCTGTATCCGCAGGACGTTTCCAGGTGTATATTCTTCTTACATGGTTCTTAAACAGTGTGTTCGCCACTACTAGCTTATATCTTTCACAAAATTCTAGCAACCTGCTTCCTCGCTCATTTCTTTCTCCTAGACCAAAACTTCCTACAGTATTCCCCTCTTTTCCTTCTCCCACTACTGCATTCCAATCACCCATGATTATTAGATTTTCCTCCCCTTTCACATATTGGATTAATTCTTCAATTTCAGCGTATATTTTTTCTATTTCTTCGTCATCTTCCTGTGACGTTCGCATATATACTTATACTAATGTGGTTGGGACGGGCTTAGTTTCTAACCTCATCAAAATAATCCTGTCACTAAACTGTTCATAATAACTCACCCGTTTCCCTACTTTCTTGTTCATTACAAATCCTACACCAGTGACTCCATTGACAGCTTGTGTGATAATTATCCTGTGTTCCCCAGACCAGAAATCCTGTGCGTCCTTCCATTTAATCTCACTAATCCCAACAACATTTAACTTAAGTTGTTCCATCTCCCTTTTTAAGTTTTCTAACCTACCTGCCCTATTCAGACTTCTAACATTCCACGCTCCGACTCGTAGAATGTTTCTATCCATTCTGATGACTCCTCCCTGAGCAGTCCCCACCCGGAGATCCGATTGGGGGACTATTTTACCTCCGGAATATTTTACTCAGGAAGAAGCCATCATGATATATGTAATTTGAGAGGATTACATGTCCTCGGGATACCCTTTGGGTCTTTAATGCAGTGGTTTCCCGTTGCCTTCTGCATCCCCATGCCGTTGATCATCTCTGATTCATCCGCCTTTAGGGGCCGTTTCCAACCCCAAGGGCAAGAGGGTGCCCTGAGGTTGTAGACTATCCGCATTAATATTCAATTTATATGTAGAAGAAGCAATAAGGAAGTGAAAGAAACATTTGAATGTGGGTTATGTATGCATGGAGAGAGAACCAGTATGCTACGATTTGCTGATTTAGCAGAGCAGGCTGAGGATATCGAGAAGTTACTGAATATCATTAAAAAAATACTGAAAGAAGATTTTGGATTAAACATAAATCGATAAAGTAAAAAGTGATGAAATGTAGCAGAAATGATAACAATAACAATAGATTAAATTTAAAAATAGGACTCGGTGCAATAGGAGAAGTAAGTGAATTTTCCTACTTAGGAAGAAAAATTGCAACCGATGGCCGAAGCAGGAATGATGTTAAAATTAGAATGGCCCTAGCAAAAAGAGCTTTCATGAAAAACAGGAATCTTTTAGTTTCAAATATTGATCTAGGACTTAGAAAGAACATTTTTAAACTCTATGTTTGGAGCATAGCACTTTATGGCAGCGAACCATGGACTTTAGGAATACCAGTAAGAAAGAAAATTGAAGCATTTGAATTGTTGTGCTATAGAAGGAATCTGAAAATTAGGTGGACAGACAAAGTAAGAAATGAACGAGTTTTGGAAATGATTTGTGAGGGAAGATGTTTATGGAAGTGTGTTACAGATAGAAGATACAGGATGGTAGGTCATATTTTGAGACATGCAGGGTTGGTTAACTTTTTGGTGAAGACAACAGTGTAAGGTAAGAACTGCAGAGGAAAAGAGAGATTAGAATACTGTATATGAAGGATTGAGGACGTGGGTAGTAAGGGGAAAAAACACAAGAAAACAGGGCGGAAATACATACCATATGATTGGTTTTGATGTGAATCTTGGTAAATTAAGATCAAAGGGTGCAGAAATGAGTAACCATAATGCGCGTGATCGTGTCAAACATGAGTGGTCGGATTTAGTTTAGTTTTACAGTCAAAATCCTTATCGTGATTTCAGCACAAGTTATTTTGAGCAGGAGTTGAGGAACTATGTTTTAGCAGTAAGACAATTGGATTGAGAATGAGGTCGTTTTATGAACAGGTAATTTAAGAATTAAGTCGGTAGGTACGGGCTATCACGCAGCGGGCCTGGTATAGGGCCTGCCGACTATCGGTCGCGTTTCTACCTGGGAGAGAAGGCCAAACTGCTCTGCACACGTCACGGCGGCGCATGCGGGAACGTGATCCCCTGGGAATGCCTGGGCCAGCATCGACGATTAACCTCTCCGCGGTGCTATACCTGTCCACCCACGCGCCAGCCGAGCTTCCCTCCGCGGCCGCTAGGAGCGCTCGCGGCGCCACTGCCGAGTGCTGCCCCCAGCAACAGCACTCCCCCCCCCCTCCCCGCCACACACACACACACTTGATTCTCATCCACGGCCAGGTACTAAAAAAGTCTGGTCCGCGGGACCGCTTGCAAACTCTCACACGACGCCACTCAAAGGAAACGGAACTGATCACAGACGATTCGAAACAAGACACAAAGAACATTTCAGGCCACTGAAATAAAATAATACTCCACATTTGCAGAACACCTTCCAGGACACAATCACCAACCGACAGACATTCACACAGACATGCAAATACTCACCACAAACAATAGCAGACCACAGGAAAATTATCACAATCAAAAAGCACTAGTTGAAGAAAAACAGATTATAAATGATCACACAAACTTGGCTAATCAAACACTATATGCGATACTAAAAACGAAATAAGTATTCACAAAAAAATCATATCCCCGACTACCATCAAAGATAACACAAAGTAGACTTTAAAAAACTAAGGAACTCTAAACACAATGAAACCCGAAACACAAACAAACACACACTCACATGTTTTGATAGTAAATTTAATAGTGTTACTGTGTAGTCTCATCGGTTCAGTGTTGTGTATCTTAGGAAGATTCCACAATGATTCCTGATAAAACCTACACTGAGGAACAAACCTTGACTATCAGAGCATAATATAAAAAAGTCACATGTAAATAAAATCAATTTCAACTGAACTTTATATCGTCTTTAAATGGAATGTAACTGACTAAATATACAAATACCAAACAGATGTCGATGATGATGCTCTAGAAATAGAATGAAACGCGTACGACACAAAGAATAAAACAAAAATTCAATTGGATTGGCGTGTCATTAATATAAAAACCTTATTAACTTGCAATGGAGGAAATGGCCCACAGTATCAATTGTTGATCAGAGACTGAAATTACTAACTACTCTGTGACCAACGACGCTAGTAATATCTCTGGAACTTCAGTCCCTTGTGTGATTTCTTCCGATTCAGATGAGGATATTATCTTACATTATATTATTCAAACAAGGAAAAAGAAATTAAAACCTTTGCCTGCAAGACTGCCTAGTCATGAAAATACCAAAGATTTCCCGCTTTGTTTCGTAGGCCATGAAGCGTTCCCTCCTACACGATATTTAATGACAGCGCATCCACAAAGAACTCATAATAACACTAAAAGAGTATTCAGTTATATAGTAGAGAAAGAAAAACTATACAATGTCCATACGGCATCATGGCCGGAAAGTTTCAAGTGTTTAACAGTCCCATACGATTCCGTGGCCCACAGAAAGAAATTAATATAGCGAAATCAGCTTAATTATTTCAGGTGTGAGGAATGAGTCCCGTAAACTAAGAGTAAATTTTAAAACAATATATCTTTAACAGCGCACTTACTACCGCTGTCACAACTGGAAAGAACTTCTCGCTCATACGCAGCATATGACACCAGAAATTATTTAGCCAATTACTTTATACCTCCACAAGCAGCACTTCATTGGCAGTGGAATTATATTGTATAATTTAATTTAAGAAAAATAAATCTGATGTGTTTATTTAAAATATTGTTCATTATTATTTATTAAAAAGTACGTTTACATAACTAATGAATTAACTTTCTGCCCAATGACATTCCATGCTTGTTTGTGGCATCTTTCCGTGAATATTCACTTAGCTTGTAGTTATATAAACACGGATATTTTCTCGATTTCAGCAACGAGCTTTAAATTCATTGTCTGATCCGCCATTTTTGTTGAGGAACTAGTTGGTAACTAGTAGCGCGGCAACCGGCACGCGGCTTCACTAATCACGGACGCGTTATGGACTGGTCACTAACCCATCACCCTGTGTGCGAGCCTAGAGCAGCGACTGGACAGAAACTGGTCGGTGATCCTAGTTCGTAACTGGTTTCTATTCGGCAACGCCGTGGGAGAAGGGCCTAGCAGGTATACTTATTAAAAGCCAATAAAGCAGAGAGGTTATTTTTTAAAATTAGGAAGTGATATTTTTACTCGCATTATTGCTGATGCTTAAATAAAAACGTATGTTAGGAGCTTGTTATGTCAGTGGCTGCTTGATGTTGAGACCACATCGCAAGCCCTGCGCCTTCACTCATCCCAGTGCGCTCAGATCACCACAAACATTTCCACTGCGACAACCACCTTCCGTTTACATCGATACTAATTTGTCGACATTTTACTTTAATTCCGCATTTCTATAACAGATCAAAATGAAACAAACCTAATACACTTCGGGAGGATGCGGGTTTGAATCCCCGTGTTGGCATCCAGATTTTTATATTTCCATGGTTTCCCCAAATTACTCCAGGCGAATGTCGCAATGCTTGTTCCAAATGGCCATGACCAAATTCCTCCCCGTTCCTCTCCCCCACGACGATGCGTAAAGCCATCCACCTCTTATTCTGCCTTCCCTATTATTAGTTTGTGTCTTGTTTCTTCATCCTACTAGTATTAAGTTTGTACCGTTTACTTCTTTAACTTCCACTAGCATTAGTTTATCCCATTAAATTATTAGCTACTTAAGAACGAATACTATTAAGATTTTAGTTAGTATTTTACTCATAAATATTATTAAGATTTTTTGTTAGTATTACTCTTGAACCTAAATTATGCCAAATGTTATATAAGTGTTGTATATTGTTAATATATGTGAGGTGTATATTATTTATTGTAAACACCTGGTATGATGTAATCTTGCCAGGCTAAATAAACCTTTAAATAAATAAATAAATAATGCCTGATACTTCCACGGTACATTAATTAACACCCAATTTAAATCCGACCACTGGTTTACTGTGAATCAGGTCTATCAACTGACATCGAAATAAAACATACAGCACTTTACCCGCGCGATCACATTCAGCGAAACTCCAACATAAGCCCACTAGTAGTTTTTGCATGAATCGCATTAACGAAATATTATCCCAAATTTGTTTTTTTGTTTTAAACATACGCTGCCTTACCTGCATGACCATGAGCTCTTCATTAATCGAAACGCCATCAAAAACGGACCAACATCTTTTCCATAAATATTTTCAAACCAAAAATTGATACTAATATGGTAAATTTTGCATCTTTCCGGAATAGCTTCAAAATGAAGCATAGTCACCGAAACAGAGGCACAGTCAGAATGCGACCACTGCCTACTAAGGACACAACGTCTCCCTACACATACAGCAGTGGAAGGACAATCCTGTAACCACACATCGTGTCCTGCTGTATAGCAAAATTCTATTTTAGTAAAAGTCCCACCATTTGCGAGATCTTCATTTTTTTCGAAACATATTACTTTCTTCAGTTTATTCCACGCCATTTCTACAAATTAAGACTTTTTGAACCCAGATTTTTAATTTTTTAAAAAAAATTTACTCATATTGCACGGAGAAAAGAACAGAGGTGGTCAAAAACAGTGTTAGAGTGGACCCCAAGAGATCATCACAGACCAGAGGAAGACCACCAGACCAGGGGACGAGGACACACGCAGGGTTGTCGGAGTTAACTGGCAGAGGATCACACAAGATCGTGCGACGTGGAGAATACTTCTCAAGTTCTACCTGAATTCGTGACTTTAAGAAGCCACATCAGTAAAAGATTGAACTGGATGATGATGATAATGATAATGACTCAAAGATATTTGAGTCATCTGAAACAATGTTCTTTCTTTTCTTAAAACGTTAAAAAATCCTTATAAAAACTCTTAAATGATACAATTATTTATTAGCCTACTTGTTTTAAAATGATTTCTTTTATGATTCTTCTATCTACTAAAGAGACTATTGAGCATTTTAAACATATATGTATAAACAGGGCTCAAAAAGTCTTAATTTGCAGAAATGGCATGAAATAAACTGAACAAAATCACATTTTTTCAGGAAATATTAAAAAAATTAATATCTCAAAAATGGTGAGACATTTACTAAAATAAAATAATGTCATATAGTAGTACATGATCTGAGCTGTCAGCGGTTGCAGGATTATCCTTTCATTCCTGAACACCCTGTATATATATATATATATATATTTATCTTTCTTTTCTTAATCCAACGTTCTTTTTAATTTTAATATGGTAGAAGTATGAAGCAGACACTGTATATATTTAATGGAGTGTTCTAGTATCTCTGGCCAAGAATGTTGGCGAAGTAGTCTATCTTTGTTTGTTGGTGGTTCGCAAGAAGAAGATATGGCGGAAAAAGCAAAGGGAAGTATATCGCTTTATCCGCTAGCAGGGAACTGGGATTTATTGTAAAAACTTTAATGTACAATTATTGTATGAGAATACTAAGCGATGTAAGATTGTGAAATTTAGTAACAGAAAGGAAAAAAGGGAAGTATTTTCAGCTGCAGATCGGTAATAAATTATCTAGCGAATCATGAGTCGTGTGTTTAGTTTGAAAGTCATTTTCCCTTTTCTCTCACTTCTCTAGGTAAATTCCCTTCGAATTACATGAAGTGTGGCAAATACTACACCAACAAGAAGAGGATTGAAACTAAGTTTATTCTCAACTAGTTACGAACAGATCGAAATTAAGAGAGGGGTAAAATAAAATAAAAAAGCAAATACGCTTACACCATCCAAACGAAGACACACGCTTTGATTCCTTTTCTGGAGCGTATTAATAGAAGGCTTACTTTAAAAAAAAATACAATAATAATAATAATAAAATAAACTATCGCAAAGGTAGGCCTACAGAATTTTTCCTGGTTACAGTTTCATTAGCCTATATGTATAGATGCTGGAAATGTTTACTAATGTCAATACTGAAATTGTTTTTCCGGAGACAGTATTTTATCATGCGCTGCCTCAAGGTTAATAATTCCTGTGATTCCTCCTAATTTTTTGTCAGTTTATAGTGAACTGTGTTGGGGTCTTAGATAATGTATTTAAAAAATATTTGTTCACGTAAGCTTGTTGTTAAGTATTTGGGTTTCTTGGAAAAACTACACGAAGAATCACTTTCCAATTTGTTTGTTTCTCCGTGCGCCTTACAACGACATTACACAAGCTTCGTCTCCAAAGAAACTAAATGAGAACATAAAAATATTCCAGCGATTCTTTCAACTGACTTGAAACTCCTTCAAACTAAACCTTTCAAAACTAAAACTCGTCTCTGCTATTTGCTTTATATAGGAGCTGCAGAAATTTCCAGAAAGAGAAAGTTCATTGAGCTCCATGAGAAAGCCGCCCGATGTTTCTCAAACGGCGAAAATGCAGCTAACCATCAAAATCACATTAAGACAATCAGAATTAATGCAAAATCATTCACAATCATCATGAAACACACGAAAATGAAAATTAAAGAAATTTACACTCAAAATTGTCTACATAAATCAATCCAAACCGTCGCAAATTGTCTTCCAAACATCGTAGCTACATCAATACTTACAATTACAAACTTTTAAACAATGTTTCATTCACAGTACTGTCCTTGATCGTATTACATAGCTTCCTTCCATTAAAGAATGTTCATTCACACAAATTCACAATTAATTACAAGAAAATTATACAAAACCGTAATTAATGCACTCCCAGCTTGCTACACATTAAAGGCCTTGGTCTGGGGCTGCTTTAATGTGCTCAGATATACGCATCTAACATGTCCA
Source organism: Vandiemenella viatica (assembly GCA_031002005.1). NCBI lineage: Eukaryota > Metazoa > Arthropoda > Insecta > Orthoptera > Morabidae > Vandiemenella > Vandiemenella viatica. Next base: position 186,990,160 of record JARYHS010008075.1, read on the forward strand.
TGCGTATGATTAAAATGTTCTTATTTATATTCAGAAAGTTGCTAATAGAAATGGATTAGACATGTTACATAATGTTTAGCTTATCATCATTTAAAAGTTATGAGCTTGAGATTACATTAAAAAAAAAAAAAGGAGAACGTCTCTTTCCTTGCAATTTTTCAGTGTAAATACAATATTACCCGTGAGGTGGATTGGAAACAAGCGGCAGCCCGTGCTTGGCGAGGGAGCCCTAGTTTGGCGATCCTGCTATAGGACACGATTCGCTTCGACAGTAAAGAAATCTCATCTATGAGATACACTTCATTATATATTTTCTGTTAACAACTGTTTTCATCAACGTTTATTTAGCACACTCGTTTCGCCCTTGTGCTGCTGGGCACCGTCGGTTGTGTTACTGTCATATAAGCGCAACTGACAAACAGGCGGCACTAATAACTTAGTTGTTCAAATGGAGTTTAAGTTCAGACATTTGTGAAGCAACTGTTGCACCCGGCCAGCAGGTGTGGCATTAACGATGACGACTACGCTCCCATGTTGTCGTTGTGTCCGCAGTCTCCATCAGTTTACCTGGCACTAACATTGAACAGGTACAAGAAAAGGTTTCAAAATCCTTCACTTGTTGGAGAGAGTGATGTACGAGAGAACTAAAGGAATATAGTTACAAACATTGCTTGAATATTGTTTTGTAGTATGGGACCCAAATTTTGGATATCAAATACAGGAGTTGGAGGGGGTACTAGATTTGTCTCTGCAAATTACCGTAGGACACAATCAGTAACCGACATAGTAAAAGAGCAGAAATGGGATTCGTTGGGAGACAGGAGGAGGGTGAAGGGGGTCAAGGGAGTGTACAATTTGTATAGTGGTGATGAGGCTGGAAAGATACTAGCCTATGAATGAAGAGTAATGCATAGAAGGTAAGAGATGAATATGACGACATGCTGGCACTCGATTTCAGACACAAGGGTGTGGGAAGATTTTCCTTATTAGGTAAGGAAGTCAGGGATTGGAATAAGTTACCAAGAGAATTGATGAATAATTTACCAAAACCGTGAAACAATTTAAAGTTGAAATTTGTACGTGGGTGCAGGAAAGGGAGGAAGTGGGTATTCAGGGAAATTGCAACCGGAGCGTGCGCTCCATGGCAATTAATTAAACGGACTGGTGTGTGATTTTGAGTCGTGAGCGATGTTACGGAGCTGCCCTGGCCGGCTGGTATGTTGGTTTGTGGCGAGGTGGCCGGGCGCCCAATCACGCGCCTCGCTTCTCGTGGGAGTGCCCCGCGGCGGCGGAGCCGGCGAGATGGATGATGCCCAGTGGACCGGCAAGCACTGCGGCCGAGCCACGACACAATTAATGCACCGCTCACAGGCCACATCATCTCCCCCGTCACCGCCACGAACCAGCATCTCACCACGTTACCAATTCACATAACGTCTACGCGTATCTATACTATTATCAGTCTGTATGCAAGCGGCGTGTGTCTGAAGGTTTGAAATGACATCACGAAAAATCTACCGCAGCAATTTGCATGGGGTTTAGAAATTTGTAGAGCTTAAGGTCCATATTGAATCTATACTATTATCAATCTTATGCAAGCGGTATGTGTCTGAAGGTTTGAAATGGCATCACCAAAAGACTACCTCAGCAATTTGGACGGGGTTTAGAAATTTTTGGAGCTTATGGTTCATATTGAATCTATACTATTATCAATCTTATGCAAGCGGTATGTGTCTGAAGGTTGAAATGGCATCACCAAAAAACTCCAGCAGCAATTTGGACGGGGTTTAGAAATTTTTAGAGCTTATGGTTCATATTCAATCTATACTATTATCAATCTGTATGCAAGCGGCGTGTGTCTGAAGATTTGAAAAGGCATCACCAAAAGACTATCGCAGCAATTTGGACGGGGTTTAGACATTTTTAGAGCTTATGGTTCATATTGAATCTATACTATTATCAATCTGTATGCAAGTGGCGTGTGTCTGAAGGTTTGAAATGACATCACGAAAAACCTACCGCAGCAATTTGCATGGGGTTTAGAAATTTGTAGAGCTTATGGTTCATATTGAATCTATACTATTATCAATCTGTATGCAAGTGGCGTGTGTCTGAAGGTTTGAAATGACATCACGAAAAATCTACCGCAGCAATTTGGATGGTGTTTTCAAATTTTTAGAACATATAGTCCATATTAAAATCCCAGTTAATAGCGTAAAGCATATACGTACCGATGATCGGAGCAAGAAATTATAACCATTTCCAGGTACCAGAAATACGTAAACAGATCACTTTGTACTTGAGATAAGCACTCTCTTAGAGAAACACTGACAAAAGATTATACGACGATCGTGCTTGTATTCTATTTTCATTTTTGAGTTCAATTATGTAGTTCTTCAGTTTTGTACTCTAAAATAAACAGAATACGTGAGTTAAACGTATTAATAATCTTAAAACGAATAGATCATTTGGGTATTGTCATTATCAGCTCGCATTTTGCCAACATCAAACAACTTCCTACTTCGTATCCGGTACTGTCACCTTTACTCATTGCTTTTCAAAGATATCAACGCAGGTACGATATAATGTATGTAACGATGTGTTCCGGGAGCCCACTTTCAGATGTGATGGGGGTGACGGGCTGCTGGAGAGGGGATAATAATTAGTGATCAAAGGGATACTGGTTGTAGATGCACTATGGGAAATGCTAAAGAAACAGATGGAGCTATTAAAATAATAATGGAATTGGGTACAATTAGAAAGACAAAATACCACATAGCCAAAAATAAGGGTGTCATTGGTGAATTGTAGAAGTATAATGAACAAAGTGATAGAATTTGCAAACCTAATAGAGATATAAAACCACAAGTGATTGTAGGGGTAGAGAATTGGTTAAATAAAGGAGTACTAAAGAACTCAATGTTTTGAAGGCTGAAAAAGAAGCATTATATGTTAAGGAATTCCAGTGGATTGCAGCCAAAACTGGAGGGAAACAACAGGACCTGCATTCTACAAATTTTCAGTTGGAAGTTTCCAATACTTTTGGGGTTGGAGAATCTAACTGAGGATGTATCAGATACCACAGCAGGGCTGTCTCGTTGCAACAAAGCTGTAAGAAAACACACATTGTGCACAGCTCGTAAAAAGAAATCCAAGAAGGTGTTATTGCTTGGAAGTAGTCACGGTAGGGGATTAAGTGCAATGTTACAGTCAAGCCTGGGCTCTGATGTTGAGGTGTGTAGTATATTTAAGCCTAATGCAGAACTTGGCAATGTTGTGGATGAAATTTCAAACCTGGGGAAAGATTTTACTAAAGAGGATCATATAATTATAGTTGGGGGTCCTGGAAATAGTCTGTCCAGAAATTTCAATTATTGTGTTGAAACAGACATTGACAATATTGCTAAAAACACCACTCCCACCAATGTTGGTTTTGTTGACCTCTTCAAGCGTTATGATCAGCCCTGGATGCCTGGTCATGTACAGCGTACACAGGCAGATCTGTCAGGCTGACCGAACACACATTGGTCTGATAGATGTTTCTTGCATAACACGGAGTGACCATACCTCCCATGGACTCCACCTGAATGTTCGGGGCAAGCAGAAGCTAACGCAACTGATTTCCAGTACCATCAGGAGAGGCAGGTTGGATGTGAACCCCATCCCAGTGGTAATTGGTGGTAGGACTCAGTCTTTTTTGGCCAAATTTCAAGAGTAGAAAGAGTTATTTAATAAATTACATTATGATATTACAGTTAAAAATAAAGAATGTCAGTCTAAAATAGTTATAAATGAATGTAATCTTTCTCGGCGTTGAAATTCGCCTCGCGTCTGATTTGGTAAACAGGGGTTGTGGATTCCAGATAAGTGATGCATGGATTCCTGTAATTGAGGCTGCTCATCACCAACGCTCTGCTTTTTGTGTTCCGCGGGCGTCTAATGACGTCTGAGATGCTGCTAGGCAACATAACAACATCTGACGTTGCCATGCCAGTTTACAAACAACACGCTCAAGGCTGACTTCAAGGCAGACTTCAAGACTTGCAACTGCACCTGAAGATGGCGACGGAGCATAAAGTCGCCGAAATATTGTGCATTAATAACAACATCACTCGGTTTGTTTCCCGAGAAACGTTTATATAAAAAAAGTCTAAAATAGCTTTGTTCCATCAGAACATCAGGGGTATTTCAAGCAAACTTGATGAGTTGATAATATCTATAGAAGAAACCCAAAAATCATTGAATCTTAACATAAATATCGTATGTCTGACAGAACATCATCTGAAGAATTCTGAAATATGTCTCCTCCCTTTTATTGAATATAGATTAGCTTCATGTTATTGCAGGTCAGAGATGAGAATGGGTGGTGCAGCAATATATGGAAGAGAAAATACTGAGACAAAATCGTTAGATATAAGTAAATACTGTATAGAAAAAGATTTTGAATGTTGTGCAATACAGTTAGAATTATAAAACAAATATCTTATAGTGCTGACAATTTATAGGGCTCCCACAGGAGACTTCAGTAAATTTTGTAATAAACTCGAAGCGGTTCTATTAAATTTATCACGAACTAAAAGGGAAATTATCCTCTGTGGAGACTTCAAAATAAATTTTGCTGTAGAATGTAACCAGACAGATTATCTTCTAAGAATGCTTAGATCATTCAATCTCTATCAAACTGTAAATTTCCCAACTAGAACACAAAAAGACAGTAGTACCATTATTGATAACATTTTTGTAGAGCCCAATAAATTAGAAATACATGAAACAGTTCCAATGGAAAATGGTTTGTCAGACCATAATGCTCAAATAATTACTTTGGATGTTGAGGGAAATGAAAATAACAAAAAGAAAGGATTTGTCAAAGTTAGGCCATTAAAGAACAATTCAATAAAAACATTAAATGATGAACTTCTCAATGAGGACTGTAGTACTGTTTATAAATTAAAAGGGTAAACAATAAATTCAATTACTTTCACCAAATGTTTTTGGAAATTTACGAAAGGTGTCTCCCTACAAAATTAGCTCCAATTGGTCAAAAACGAGTAAATAAAAATTGGGTTAAAGTTGGTATTATAACATCTTGCAGACAAAAAAGGGAATTGTATTTAAAAGTTAGGAATACTGATAATATGCTTCTCAGACAACATTACAAAACTTACTGTAGAATTTTAACCAAAGTAATAAAAGAAGCTAAACGTTTGGCCATGTAGTTCAGATAATAAGATAAATAGTGTTTGGAACATTATTAAAAGATAAACAACTGTATCATCCCTTGAACATAAACCTATATCTATAAGCATTAATGATAAACTTGTAAATGACCCCACTTATGTAGGGAGTGCTTTCAATAACTCTTTCTTAACAGTTGCTGAAAAAATAAAAGAAAAATATATTGGGAATATGGATGCTAAAGCAATACTTAAATCCTTGTCACCAAAAAATAGCACCTATGTCTCTATTTCCCACCAGTCAAAATGAAAATGAAAAAATTATTAAATCCCTCAAAAATAAAAAGTCATTTGGTTATGATGAGGTTTCAACCCATGTAGTGAAACAATGTAACACCAGCATTAGTAGAGTTATTAGTCATATTTGTAATATTTCTTTTGAAGAAGGTATCTTCCCTGACTCACTCAAGAAGTCAATAATCAAACCGCTTTATAAAAAGGGTGATACCTCAAAGATTACAGACACATATCACTTCTATCAGCATTTTCAAAAATCTTTGAAAAAGCAATGTACAGAAGGGTGTATGCACATCTACGAAAGAATTACCTACTCAGTAAAGTACAGTTTGGTTTTAGACAAGGCGTTTCAACAGATTTAGCAATTTTTGCTTTTGTAAACAACATATTGGAATCAATGCATAAAAAATTAAATTTCCTAGGTATATTCTGTGATCTTGCTAAGACTTTTGACTGTATTGATCATGAGATTCTACTAGGTAAATTAGACCACTATGGAGTTAGTGGTAAGCCAGGACTTTGGTTTAAATCTTATCTGGAAAATAGAAAGCAATGTGTATCACTGAAAGATGCTAATACAGGAGATGTTATAAACTCAGAATGGGGTATAGTTAAATGTGGTGTGCCTCAGGGCTCAATTCTTGGCCCTCTGCTGTTCTTAATCTATATAAATGATCTCCCACATATACTAGGTGACAATGAACACATGGTGCTCTTTGCAGATGATACTAGCATATCCTTGAAAGACCCATCAGCACAAAACCTCGAAAACCCAGCAAATGATGCTATAAAGAAAATTAACAGGTGGTTTAATGCCAACAAACTAATACTTAATGTAGAAATGACACAATTACTTCAGTTTGTTACAAAAAATAAAACAAAGGACAGCTATAACGTGATATCAGAAGGAAAAGCTATCAGTGCAAGCAGTTTCAGAAAACTCCTGGGTGTATATATAGATAACAATTTGAACTGGAAACAACATATTCAACAACTTCTTAAAAAACTGAATTCTGCAACATTTTCACTGAGGGTAATATCTAGAATAGCTAATATAGAAACCAGAAAGTTGGTATATTTTGCATATTTTCATTCCCTGCTCACTTATGGCATCTCATTCTGGGGAAACTCGTCACAAGCACAGAGGGTATTTAAATTGCAAAAGCGTGCTATAAGAACTATTTGTGGAGCAAGCCCACAGACGTCGTGCAGAAATCTGTTTAAAAACATGGGTGTATTAACAATGCCAGCACAGTATGTGTACGCCGTACTATCATTTGTAGTGGAAAATTCTGTACACTTCAATCTTAATGCTGACATACATAGCCATAATACTAGGAATAAATATAATATTCACAAGGATTACAAGTCACTGTCAATTGTACAGAAAGGATTAACATTTACTGGAGCTTCCTTATTTAATGTCTTGCCAACAGAAATTAAATGTTATCTACAAAAACCCAACTACTTTAAGTCCAAACTGGAAGAGTTTCTGCTTCAGAACCCATTTTACTCTGTGAGAGAATTTTCTTCTTGGAATTTTGTAACTAAGAATGACTGATAAAATAGTATATATGGTGTATGGATGGGGAAGGTGACAAAGTTGTTCACAATTACTAAAATGAAATATGGTTTTTCTTTCTGTTGAAACTTTTGACAAATGAAGTATTACACTGTTTACAAAATTTCACTCATATATAGTAACTAACATGGGTTTAGTATGCACTCAAAAACTGCTGTGAAAAATTATCATACTAACAGGGTTTTAAGTAATTGACTGCTTATGAGTTGTTGGTAATATAATTGATATTGTTAATAGGTGTGTGTACTGTTCCACATAAATAGCAACTAACATGATATAATATGTAGTTGCAAATTACAGTGAAACTTATCATGGTAAGTGGTTGGTAAGAAATTAACTGGTTATTAGAGGGTGATAACATGTGTGTACACTGTTCCACATAATAAGTATTAATTAACTCGGGATTGTATTTGTAGATTACAGGAGATATTGGTTATACTAATGGGTTGTAACTAACTTGTTGTCAATATATAATAATATTATCAATTATATAGTAATATTGACATTACTAATAAGTGTATGTACTGTTCAACATCCCCGAGATTATTCTCACATGGGATCAAAGTGAACATATCTATATATCTACTAGATACTAGACAATGAGGTTTTCTCTGAAAGTTACTGAGTGTGCCGCAGAGACAGAGGAGGATTAGGTGGAAGGATATTCATACTGGTTATCAAAGATTAGTATAGTTCTCTAGTGTTCATAGATAACAGATTTTTGGGGTGATAAAAAAATCAGGGTATTCGCTGCTTACCGTAGTAGAAGAATGAATGATAAAGGTGAGATTCTTGGAGACAAACTAAAATCACATTCACTGTTAAAAGATAAGCGTAAAGTGGTTATTATTGGAGGGTATAAGATAAATAACACAAGAGAACAGAGATTTGCAAATACCATAATTAGGGAAGGAGGTTTTACACAAGTGGTAGAGCAAAACACGAGGGGACCAAACATGCTGGATATCTTTCTAATAAAACCTGATGAAAATCTTGTAGGGTGTCAAGTAACTGAAGGAATAAGTGATCACTGTGCAGTACTGATGGATATTAGGGGATTCAGTAAACCAGTGGCCAAAATAGAAGGGGGAAATAGGTATATTTATCAAAAGGCATAGACTTTAGAATTGAAGAGATATTTCAGGGAAAGGCTCAGCAAATGGAAGGATTGCACAAGTACAGTGATGCAAAATGGGAAGAGTTTGAGGATATAATAAAAAATGGTGAGGAAATGTTTATTCCAAAGCAGAAAATAAAGAGACGTACAGAACCTACACAGTACAATAGTGAAGTGAGAAGGTTAAAGAGGCTAGTGAGACGGGAACACAACAGAGTTAAGAGACAGGAAGGCAGTAGGAAAACAACTAAACAAGCAATTTTTTTAAAGGTGAATAACACGCCAATGAAATTGAATTTTGTTTTATTTTGGTGTCGTACGCGTTTCGCTCTATTTCAAGAGCATCATCAGCGACATATGTTACTTTTTTCTCATGATCAGGGTTAGCTTCTTTGTGTAGGTTTTGTAAAATCATCTGAAGGTATAAAGCACTACAGTGCACCGACAAAATTTCCCATTGTCACTATTATTTACTGTCACTATCGTTTTCAAAACATGAGAGAGTAAACACCACGCCATGTTTTTCGCAGGTCCACATGGACCATTGAAAAATTTGTGTCTTGTTATACTTCTCTTTCCTGCCACAACTACATAGCATAGACCATTGGTGTTTGTGTGTGCTAGTAGAATCGTGTCTCCTGTCGTCCACTATGGTTGTTAGATGTCGGTAGCTATGGGAGTGTGGGAGATATGGGGGTCAAAACTATTAAGATAAACGTCTCCTCAAACTACTACCGAGTTTTGTTTGAACGCGATTGACGCAAAAAGTATGATTTTGACTTTTTAGACGATAAATATCATTTAAATTGGCAGTATTTTGATGGGATTTCCGGCAGTGAAGTAGCTTACCTTCAGACCGTTCTCTTCATTACTCTGCTTTATGACGTCACATCAAAGTGACCACGCATCCCTCATCCGACCGCATTCATCCAAACAGACAGATTTTTTTTTTTTTTTTTTTTGCTGTCATCAGTCTCTCGACTGGTTTGATGCAATCCTCCATCCCTTCCTATCTTGTGCTAACCTCTTTCTGTCTACATATCCCTTACAACCCACGTCCTCAATTATCTGCTTCATATATTCTAATCTCTGTCTTCCTCTACAGTTCTTACATCGACTGTTGCCTCCACTAACAAGTTAACCAATCCAGCATCTCTCAAAATATGACCTACCAGCCTGTCTCTTCTTTCCAGAAACTTCTTTTCTCACCCATCATTTCCAAAAGTTGTAGGCCTACATTCCGTATTTTGTCTGTTCAGCATTCTTCTGCAGCACCACATTTGAAATGCTCCAATTTTCTTTTTTTCTGGTATTCCTAAAGTCCTGTGCTGTGTTCCACACGTAGAGTTTTAGAAACTTTTTTCTGAGTTGTAGATAAATATTTGAAACTAAAAGATTTCTCTTTTTCATGAAGGATCTTTTTTCTAGAGCGATTCTGTTTTTAACATCATTCCCGTTTCGGACATTGGTTGTAGTTTTACTTCTTAAGTAGCAACTTCTTCTATCGCATCCTACCCTATTTTTTATTTAATCTACTATTATTGGTATTAAGATACAATTAAAAAAAAAAAAGTAGGTGACTTCTTCTGTGTGGTTTATGGACATTGACCGCAACACATTTTAACACACATATCTTTACTCTACACATATTTTTCTGGTACAGTCTTATTATATTTACAGATTAATCGTTCAGCTGAAGTGCAGAATCCATCCAGCACAGTTTAGAAGGCGCGGGTGCCCTGTGCCATTTGCCTGCAAGGTGTTTCGCTCTGTGCGTGAGCTAGATGTCGCTAGTGGCGACATTAGCCGTGCTGAATTCCCGACTGGGCAACGAGTCCCTTCCGAAGGGAAACTTTGCCTCCGATTTTTCCCCCGAGACCAGCTGCCCGTGGCAAAGAGACAGTAACAGCTTGCTCTCAATACGCCCGCGGACAGCAGGATGCGTCCATAGACTACGTGGCCGGTCTGGGGGTGGTTTTTTTTTTTTTTTTTTTTTTTTTAACAATTTAACGTCCCTTTTTAACAACGTGGTCTTTAGAGACGGGAAAGGATGGGGGCAAGGAATGGGAAGGAATTCGGCCATGGCCTTTTTGAAGGAAGCATCCCGGCATTCACCTGGAGTGATTTGGGGAAACCATGGAAAACCCAAATCTGGATGCCCGGACGGGGATTCGAACCGCCGTCCTCCCGAATGCGAGGACAGAACGCTATCCGTTACACCACCACGCTCGGTCTGGGGGTGGGGGAGCAGTTCGGTAGGAAGCTACGTTGGGGCACTATGGGAGGGGGTGGTTTCAGAGACACGCCATGTAGCTTTACATTCGTATTATTTGTATACGCAACAGAACACACAACAGCATGTGAATATTTATTTCAGTCATTTAATTATCTCGGTATGAAATTTACGATAGTCTGACAACAGAAAACAGTACAAAATGTACAGCGTTACTGCAAAACAATGATTCACTTTCAAAATCCGATTTATTCCAAGGTATTAAACTTATAAATATCAATGACAAAATGTCGAAGTTTTATGCGCACTCTACAAATGTGTCCCCTTCCTCAGACGTCCAGGCGGTAGTTCAATTCAGTCCACACTTTGTGTAGCGTGATGGCGTCAGTGTTCATCACTGCATCACTGGTCCGTCTCTTCAGCTCTCCTATGGTTTTTGGTAGTAGTTGGGGGTGTTGCCTTCTGAAATAACGTTGCACTGCTATGGCAGACGAACATCTCGCATATTCCAGGACGCAGCAACTCTCTCCTCGCTTTGCCTCCATTTCGGGAGAGACTGAACTGGACTAGTGCTGCCACGCCTCCTGGTGCACAAACTTCGATGTTTGGTGGTTATTTTCATATATCAATCATATTTGTAAGTACGATACCTTTGAATAAATCGGGTTTTGAAAGTGAATGATTCTTTTGTGGTAACCCTGCATTGTGCAATCAATAGGGAAAAAAGCTATGAGCAACGCGGAGGGAAGAAAGGGGGTGGGGGAAAGTTTGAAGCAAAAGCTACGTCGGGGGAGGGGGGGGGGGGTTCACAGGAGACGTGGTTTATAGACGCACCCTTACCTGCTATAAAGGTAAGTTATAAGAGACCGAATGGTTTGATTGCTGATTGGCTATGATTGTGGGCTTTTAGTTGACTGACCTGAAGGACTTCTAACTATTGTCTTCTTCTTCTGTCTTCTTCGACGATCTACTCTAACCAATCCTCTTGATGCTTCTTTGCGGCGAAACTTTCTGAAACAGATACAAGAAACAAATATAAATATACCAAATCTCCACAGCAGATTTTAAAAAGATCCTACGCTTTTCTTCTTCTTCTCTTCGATATCGCCATCTAAGGACCACGAAAAGTAATCCCGTTCATTCATTCCAATCCTTCTTTTCTTGACTTACAATAGTTCTTCATCCTTTCACTTTGGTGTTTCCTCCTCTCTTCCGTCCATATGTTACCACATTTCCTCTTCTCCTTCTCCTGCAAACCCTTGAAATTTTGGATCACTCTCCTAAAAGTTGCTCTATCTTGTATTATATCTTCTGTTATTGCGATCTCAATCATATCTTTCTTTACTCCTTGGATCCACTGGTTGCCCTTCTTACTCTTATAAAAATGGTTGAAAATTCTTTTTTTAAGTCTGTTGTCATCCATTCTCATTATGTGACCAAAAAAACTGATTCTCCTGTTTCAATTTCTTTTTCTTTGTATAGATCTTTATTCCTTCGGTGTCTAAACTCACCATTTTCAATTTTTAATGGTACCCAAATTTTTCACAAGTTTTTACTTTCCCTACGCTTTTAAACAATAGAAACTCCATCGGAATCCAAAGAACAGTCCGGTATCACGTACTAAAAAACAATGTTTATTCTGATGAATCATTGTAACAACAACTTTGTAATGCCACAAGCAACGAATATCAGACACGCACACACTCGCAAAACATTACAGTAATATTGGGGAAGATAAGAAAAGGAAATAAACCAAAACAGATACAACAAGAAAGCGATCCCCTACAGAGCAAAGACTACAAACTACGCAGACAAGACAGTTCACGGTGTCTGAATGTACTGAATAAAAAAATGGGCACTGAGGAGTGGCAAAAGAAAAAATCCTTACGAAAATTCTAGGTCCAGTGAAGAGAAAAGTCGGTAGCTGATACAACAAGAAAAATGAATCATTTATCTAGCTATAAACAGTATCTTTGACGAAGGCTGTAGGATGCCAGCCGAAAGCTCATATTATCAAATAAACAGCGCGGCGTATCCAGAAAATCTATTAATCATGAAAAACGAAGCCGTATGCAGGCAAGCTGACAATATTACAGACGCAATGCAGAAGACAAGACTGATATTTTACGGGCAACTTATTAGAAAGAGTGAGAGTAGGTCGATAAATAGAAACTAACTACATCGCTAAATTAAAGGCGACAACGAAATGGGTTGAGGAGACGAGAAAAGATATGGAAAAATTTGGGATCCATCCACATGTGGTAGATAATCGAAGAGAGTTTCAAACCAAAATTAATAAATTCGGGGGGTTGCAGGAACAACGAATAAAGCCTAGGACTACCTGGTCTGAAAAAAGAAGAAGCACGAACTACAGTGAAAGATAAAAAAAAAATGTTGGGAGGAGAAGAAAAGCCAGCTGGTTGTCGTGGTCCAAAGTAGGACGAAATCAAGTCAAGAAGAAGAAGAAGTTTATAAATAACTCCGTCTGCAGACAACTGTTTTGGTGAGTTTTATTCTATTTTATTCCCCAGACGCGTTTCGCCTTTGTGGTGTAGGGCATCATCAGTGGAGAATAATATAAAATACAATTCTCCAAAAGACTTCTTTGTAGACGGAGTTATTTATAAATCTACAGCTCTTCAAAAACTGCCGAATTATATCCCATTGTCAGATTAATAAAGAAGAGTGTTGCTACAAGTTTAAAATTTATGTGAGTTCTTACCTTTCATGAAGACTGCAATCTCCGGCATGTTTGAAATACCTTATAACCTACCCTTTCGGTGTATTCCTGACATATGGAAATCTTTTACATACACTAATACTTTTTACCTTTCTTATTTCAATATTAAAATTCTCTCTCTGGTAATTCAACAATGATTATCTATATGAATAGATTGTTAGTGCTCCAGGTAAGATGTATTACGATAATATACGAACTGGATACGAATATACCATGTAAAGAAATATTTATACAAGAAAATATTCTTACTATACTTTCACTATATATATATATAGAAGGGGTGCAAACATAGATTCTGACCATTACTTAACAAGAATTAAATTAAACTTGAGACCACAAAGGATCATCAAAAAGAAACCACCAATTCCAAAATTCGATGCAGGCAAAATTCAACCTTCATTTACAGAAGAACTGGACAGAAAGAAATCAGAAAATTGGAAACAACTCAAAACCAAACTGATTGAAACGGCACAAAAACTACTCCCACAGCAAAAACGCAGAAAACACCCTTAGCGGAACGAGCAATGTGACCAAGCAATCAAAGGACGACATCAAATGTACATCAAATGGAACAACAGAAAAACAGATGACAACTACAAAGAATACCTGAAAAGTAGGAAGGAAACAGCAAAACTAATTAGACAAACCAAAAGGAAATATGAAAATGGGCAACTGCTTGAATTTGAGAAAGACTTCCAGAAAAACAACACACGCAATTTCTACAGAACTTTCAAAAGAAAACTCACAGGATATAAACCATAAAGCCTCTGCTTTAAGAAAGAGGACGGACAACTGGTATTAAACAATAAAGAAAACTGTAGAGTGCTCGCAGAGTATTTTGAAAAACTCTTAAATTGTCCCGAACCAATACAACGATTCGCACCACAAGAACCTAAAGAACAAAATCCAAATTCATTACCACCTGATGAAAATGAAATTGTTAGGCAAATCAAAAGACTCAAAAACAACAAAGCAGCTGGTGAAGATGGAATCACTGCAGAGCTTCTAAAAGCAGCAGGATCAAAAACTATAAAAGAGATCACAAAAATGATCCAAGACATTTGGCAAACAGAAAAAATTCCAGATGATTGGAAAAATGCGTTAATCCACCCTTTACACAAAAAGGGAGACAGAGCAAGTGTTAATAATTACAGGGGCATCTCACTGCAGTCAGTGCCATACAAAAGTTTCTCCCAGTGTCCCCTCGATAGGGCTCAACAACAACTAGAACCAAGGATCGGAGAATATCAAGCAGCATTTAAACCACGTAGATCTTGCACAGAACAAATACTCAACCTAAAACTTATCCTCAGACATCAAAGAATTTGTTGTAACCGTTTAGTCTGCACATTTGTGGATTTTAAAAAAGCATATGACCCAGTTGATCGAGAGTAATTATTCCAAATATTGAAAAAACAAGGCTTTGACCCCAAAACTCTTGCTTTAATACAACAAACACTAACAGACACAAAGTCCAAAATAAATTTTTTAGGGTAGATATCAGAACCCTTCATTATTAAAACAGGAGTGAGACAAGGAGACGGACTTTCTCCATTACTGTTCAACTGCGTCCTTGAAAAAGTGTTACAGGAATGGCGGAAACAAAAATCAATCCTTGGAATTGAACAGCCAATTATATTAGGCAGAGGAAAATTAAAGACAGATTGCCTAGCATTTGCAGACGACTTAGCAATCTTAACCCGTGACATTGCAATAGCCCAAAAACAGATCGAACTCTTGAAAAAAGTAGCGGAGAAAGTGGGTCTACAGATTTCGTTCGAGAAAACAGAATTTATGACATGCAATAAAGAAACACCAAAATACATGGAGACGAAATACGAAAAAATCAAACGAGTCTCATACTTCAAGTATCTCGGTGAAACAATCCAAGAGAATGGAACTGAAGCAAAAGCTAATGAAATTAGATGTCAAAAGATGGAAACAGCTTATCGCCTAACACAAAACATCTACAACAAAAAATGCATCTCCAAGCACACAAAACTGAGACACTACAATACAGTTATTAAACCAGAATGTCTTTATGGATCAGAAACACTTATTTTTAACAGAAAAAAAGATATAGAAAACATAGAAAAAATAACGCAAAATTATAAGGAAAATTTTGGGCCCAAGACTCATAGGAGACCAGTACAGACTCATAAGTAATCAGGAAATTTTACAATATGCAGACATTCCCAGTGATATTAGAAAACGCCGACTAAAATTTTATGGACACATCAAAAGAATGAACCCTAACAGACTTACAAGACAAATAGTTGAATTCTATGAAAACCGAAGTAAATTAATATCGGATACAATGAAATGGGTTGGAGAAATCAAGAAAGACCTCAAATTAGCAGGAATTGTTCCAGAAGATATTGAAAACAGAGTTATATTTAAATCTAAAATTCACAAGTGGCAAGTTGACCGGAAGGAAAGATTTAAGAAAAGACCAGGAACAACATGGTCAGATGAGAGAAAAGAAGCCCATAGCAAACGTATGAAGGAAATATGGGCACAAAGGAAAGCGAACAAACGCTTCTGAGTAATTTCCGTAGTCCTAATGGGCTTATCCGCAAATAATAATAATAATATCAGATTTTAATCTTAAACTCCATTCAGAGTTAAGGTAATTTTAGGTCAGATCCTAGGCTTTTAATCTGTACAAACCCTACAAAAAGTGATTCAGTAGTTTGTCAGGTTACGCCAGACAACAGGTCAAAAACTGTTAAAACACATTTTAATTTCATTTCCGGTTATAGTGACACACGACACAAGTGAGACCGCGAGCTTGGAAACCCCATGGAAACTAATTGAGTTGTTTTTGTTCGGCGGCGGAGGTAAAAGGCAAACAAAACTGACTGCGCTTTAGGCGTACCCCACCTAAACCACTCAGTTTAACTTTCATTCTTTTTCTACAGCACTCCATTTTTTCTTATTATCACTCCTTAACTCGATATCTCGTTGTATTGTTGGGTCAATTCAGCCATGCAGCTCCAGAAGCAACGCGGGTGGAGTTCCAGAGGTTAGCATACTGGAACATACGCCATCTTCTTACTCACAGACTCTGCCTGAAAGAATGAGTGAAATTCACTTTTGTGGAACGAGAAGCGAAAACAACCTCCAGAAGGAATGCAACACATGTTCCGAGAGTATTTAGATATCCGGGATATATATGTTAAACAATGTCATGATACATCATGAACGTTCCACAGGCGATAAACCAGCAATCAGGAATAATGGAAAATCTGGTAACAGTAAGTAAAAAATAAACTTCAAATTGACCGATTTTAGAATTTCGTCAAACAAATATCACTATGGCGATAGAATTTCAAAGCAGTTCATCGACAAAGATGCATCTGTCGGAGGTGAAATACGAACGGCAATAAATCATTAAAAAAAAAAGTTGCACTATCTTAGTTTATAAATGACTATTTTCAGGCACGGCAAAAATGATGTCTGCTCGCAGTCGCTTTGCTAAATAAATTTCTATATAAACAACGCTCACATACGGCGGATAAGTATAAACCCTGTCAAAACGCAAGCGATTATGCTGACGCGACGCCTAGGACGCCGTAGTGAGCAACTACTTCACCCGCAACTTCAGCTCAGAGGTAAAACCATTCCCTGGGCACCAACTGCTCGTTACCTTGGTGTAACACTTGACTGTAAGCTGACATGGCGAGCTCACATCAAGGACATCAGGCAAAGGGTAAGTGCTCGGCTCCATTCTCTTTACCCTATACTTAACCGGGAAAGTTCGTTGGTACCTCACCTAGGAGTTGCCATTTATTGCTCCTTGATTAGGCCGGTAATTGAATATGCTTGCCCCGTCTGGAGGTACGCTGCTAATTGCCACCTGAGAAAGTTGCAGGTGCTGCAAAACAGAACACTGAAGCGGGCACTACATCTGCCCAACCGTTTCCCCACCGTCGCAGTCCATGAGGCGTCGGCAACAGAGAAGCTCATTGACAGGTTTCCGGCAACATGCCTATAAATTCTACAGAGCAGCACATCACTCTGCCAATCCACTGGTCAGTTGTCTCGGCGAATATGAAACTGCCGCTGACAAACATAGCAGGCCATTGGTGCTGACGGAGCGCTAAGGACCAACTAATAATACGCCACCAAGACGACCAATCAGAAGTGAAGAGAAGACCACTCAAGAGAAGACTGAGGGAGGAAATGTCTCAGGACAACAACCCCCAACCGACCGGCTTTAATGCTGAGACTGGCGAAGATGGATGGAATGATTAATTATCAATAGCGCCACATGTTTCTAAAAACCACCTGGTTACATTAAACTATCCTGTTTCTAATTAACATTTAGATTTAATTATAACGAAGAAATAAAAAAGACAGGAAACCAAAATTAATTGCAATCGCAATTTCCCTAAAAACCCATTTTTCCCCTTTCCTGAACCCACATACTTTTCGCTTGTACAAATTCTTTAAATTGTTTTGACAAATTATTCATAATTTCTCTTGGTATCTTATTCCAATTCCAGACACCCTTAATTACAAGAGAAAATTTTCCCACACCCTTGTGCCTGAAATTGAGTGCCATCTTGTGGTTATGGTCATCTTTTTCCTTCCATGTATTACTTTTAATTCTTACACCACTATCTTTCCATGCCTCATCACCAATATACGCCTTGAACACTCCCAAGACACTCTTCGCCCTCCTCCTGTCTTCCAATGATTAACATTCCAGCTCTTTTATCATATTGGTTGCTGATTGTGTTCTGCGGTAATTTCCAGAAACAGCCCGTTTTTGCACACTCTCCAACTCCTGTATTTGATACCTAAAATGTGGGTCCCATACTACACCAACATATTCACACAATGGTCTTACTAAAATTTTGAAACCCAGTTCCTTTACTTCTCTCGTTCATCCCTTCAGCACTCACTCCAACAAATGCAAAATTTTGAAACCTTTTCCTACCACCTGTCCAATGTGTCCTGCCCAGTTAAGCTTGTTATCAAATGTAATGCCACGATCGACAAGCAATTCCATCCCCAGCTTATAATCATAATAAACCTTTAGTGTTATATCTGTGTATCTAATAAGCTGACTCTTCTTTGCATTTATCTTCATCCCATGATTACCAATCCAACTAGATATCCTGTCCAGATCACCCTGCAGCTGTTTAGAGTCCTCTATCGTTTTGATCCTTTTATATGGCATTATGTCATCTGCAAACAGTCTAACTTCTGATAGTAAACAATCAACACAAATATTCATTGAAATAATAAATAGTTAATGTCCAAATACGCTTCGCTGTGGCACTCCAATTTTTATTTCAACTTCTTTTGATACTACATTTACTTCCTTAAGTTTTTGCTTTCTACCTTTTTAAAGATCTTCTACTCAGCAAATCCCTTTCTCATCTAGTCCATTAGTTTTTCCATATTTACTACCATTTTTATGGCTCATTCCTTCAAAGATCTAGTACTACGCTATCGACTTGGACTCTCTTGTCCATTTCATCCTAAATATCCTGCATATATCCCACCAACTGAGATTCGTATGAATATCCTCGCCTAAAGTCATGTTGGTTAAAAACCACTTACACTCTACACATATTTCTTATGTGGCTGCATATTAATCTCGCTATTAATTTACCTACCACTGATGACAAACTGTTTGGCGTATAATTTTCGACTCTATTTCTCACCCTCCTTTATGTACCGCCACTACTATCACACTTTTCCAGTCCTCTGGTAAGCAGCAAGTATCCAGACTCAATTTAAATAATATTTCAAGATAAGGCACAACGTCACATCTTTAAGATATCTGTAGTAATATTATATACACCAGCCCTTTCATGTTTTTTTCTAAGTTCCTACATGATATAGTCAGGATGAATTTCAAATTTTTTGGTTTGCTTATTTCTAATCGTGTTGTTAAGCTCCTTCTTCGATTTACATTCTCCCATTTTTTATTCGTGGTCTCTAATGGTTTTGCTAAGCCATTTGCTTAAAATTTTTGCCTTTTTCAAATCCTCAGTAACTTCTTCTCCATACTTATCTATAATTGTCTCAACACCCTCCTTCCCCTCAGTTTTCTAACATAACCAAAGAAATTTCTAGATGCATCAGTTAATGGTCCTCCTGCACTGACAATACTCTTCATAAACCCATCTTTAGTCACCTTTGTTGCTATTATTAATTCCCTGTTTAGTTGTTTTAAATATTACCCACTACCCTGCTGTCTCTTAACTCTGTTATGTTCTCTTCTTACCATTTTCTTTAACTTCCTCACCTCCCTATTATACTTCTCTCTATTTTCTGTTTTGGAATAAATATTTCTTACCACTTTCTTACTATCTCCCTGAATTTTTCCCAACTTTACTGTACATGTGGCATCCTTCCATTTGCTTAAACGTCATCTGAAATATCTCTTCAGAAATTTGTACCTTTTTTTATAATTGTACCTATTTCCCCGTACAATTATGGCTAGCTGGTTTACTGAATCCTCTAATATCCATCAGAACTGCTTATGAATTTAACTTCTTCCCAAGAGCCTCGTCTTCATCAGTCATTCTTGCACTGCCCTGGTGACAGAGAATATGCGGAATACATCTCCATGGAACACGTGTAAATAAACAGTGAGAGATTAATACTTACTATGTGGGTGTGAACGAAATAAGGATTTCCTTTGTGGGTGGTTTACAGTTAAAAACACACTGAACATTTAAAGAAACAAAGAAAGCTAGTCTAAGTTCTTAGTTCGCTCTAATACATAAACAGTCTCTGGCCGGGCGAATGACATTTTATTAGCACTGGTGATCGCCCAGCGATCGAAATTCGACCGTAATTCATTAAGTTGTTTAGTTTCTTTCATGAAAGAGTAATAATCTAGTAATTCTCTGCATTACCTATAAAATTAAAACGATACACTCCACGCGTGACTGTATGCTAAATTTTAGCTTCTAATCTAACCATAGCAAATAATGAAATGTATTTATCGATGGTTCATTTGAATCCAAACTATTCATTTTGACTTAAGGCCAGAAAACTGCTTTAGCTTTATGAAACATACGCATTTAAATGTATCTATCAAAATAATTTCGTCATTTTGTGTGTTCGCTATTTAAATTTGGTCTATTATCATTTTGAATTTCGCGCAAATAAGTATGCCTTATTTCTTGTCTCTCTCTCTTTAGTGAAATTACTGAAATTAAAAAATCAAAAGACACTTAACCAAAGTTTAACATTTTAAATAATCAAATGACCATACAGTATATGACAGAGTCGCTACATTCCTTTTCAAAGTATTCCTTTCATAACTTCAAACATTAATCTCTACTTTATCCGAGTCTTTCGTTTTTCTAAAGACCACAGAGTGTCTCAATGCGTGGAATTCACGTAAGAACGTTGGCTCCGATCCTATTTCACGTGCATACACACGTTCGCAAATTAATTTTTTATTTTAATAATCTATTTGTAACATGTATTAACTATATACTATATAAACATGTATTATTATATTTTTGTGTGGGGTGGGACATTCTCCACCAGTGAAAAACTGTTACCGACCTGTTGAAATTTGTATTAACTGTTTCCTTACAGTGTCCTCTTCACGTTTAGCATTCTCCTTTTGCAGAAAAGGCGCCACGAATTAAATTAAAAATGCCAAAATATGGAATGGTCCGCAACCACGAAATGTTAGCAGCACTGTAAAAATGACACAAAAATTATCGGTACAGGGTTCATATCAACCTAAATAGGTTCGTTTTGTCATAGTGATCATGGTTAAATTGAAATTAGACCTGGACCAAGAGTAAAAAGTTTACGGAAAATTCGTTCTGCGCAGCCCATGTCGCAGACCAGAGACAACCTGCGCATTTGTTTACTACTGAAGCAATCGATTATCTCTGACTCCTTATATCGATTCCAAGGTTTGTAAAATATATTATAAATAATTTTAGATTTCTGTATTTCTTTAAGTTTCTCCGTTCTCCCAATATTCTGGCCGCTAGCTGCGCTATGTACCAGCCCTCGAAATGTTGCTTCTTGCATCTATATAAGTTCAGAGATTAATTTCGACTGTTTTGTTTCACCAAAGACCACAAAGTAAGGTAGCTAGCTAGCTGCGCCATCTTACCAGCCATCTGAGCGAACTACGTAGGTGATCGAGCGTGTTATTTTACTTAATTTAATGTATTTGTAACGCATATTGTATATAGATTTTAGTTTCCTTCACTTCTTCTCCACATAATCTTTAACTATGCCAAATCTCACACTTCTCTGTGCGCGCAATATTCTTAAAAATGTATCATAAGTGTTCGCTTAGCGTATTAATATATAGATTTATTAAAAAAACTAAAGTGTTAGTGACATAACTCTTGCTCTATTACACAGATTTCTTTCTTTTTTTTTTTTTCAAATGCTCAAAATATATTTGTCTTATCCCGCACAAATGAAATGCACTGCTTCATGGGTACGAGCGCTTCCTTATGTAAATAATTTTTGTTGTTTGATTTACAGACATACCATCCCTCACACAGTAACCTGAAACTTCCCATGCGATAATAGGAGGTAACCTCCTCTTAATTCTGTCAATTAACAAAACAAATTTTCCATCCAAACTCATTCAGTAAATTTATCACAGCTGAGCCGTAGAAGAAATGTCCTTTTAGTTTACCGTTATTTAACATATATTACATCTGGGTCCGCACGTTAACAGACCGCGTGAAGAAGTTGCGGCAACAACCAGAGATAACAGAATGATTAAAACGTGCAGAGACAATACATCTATAATAACAGCCGGAAGTTTCTAAAGAGAATTCAAACTTAGTGAGGTCGAAGATAACAAAAAGGAGATATTGGTTGGCTATATGAGTCATAAAGTCGTCAGAACGTCGCTAATGTTTTTCGACACCGTGTGCCCTATCAGCACAGTTCAACTTGTTGCAGAGGAACGGCTGAAAGGAGAGAAGGTTGAGTCACCGAGCGCCCTGCAGTTAACCTTTCGACTTGGATTCCTTTCGTCGATTAATCGCGTTTAACCGTAACCCGTTGCGTACTCGGTAATTGTCGTTCAACCAGTCCGCTGTCGGTCTTGCAAGACGCAACCTCCACGCCAGCCATTGTTACTGTCTTCACAAATGTTTCCTCAGACAAAAATACCTCTACACGTTTTATCATTTTGTGGTCCCCGGAAATCACTTAAAATTCTCTAGGCCTGTAGATTGGTTTGCGACTGACAGTAAAGTAGATATTTCGTTTAGATAAAGATATTAGCTATTGGTGGTTTTTGTTTATTTATATTCCGTCGATCTCTTAAGGTTGCGAGTACAGTTCGGATCTTTAGCACAAGTCATATTTTTTTCCTGCCTTCTTTTCAAGCTGAAATGCTGAATTAAACACCGATTCAATGATTCTGATTGTATTAAAATGTATTTTACATAAAATATAAACGCATATTCAGATCATTTTCCTAATTTTGGTCATATTTCTATAATATTTATCATATTTTGAGGAAAAATCTGGTAGTTTTTTTTTTAATAGTACCAGTAATTCACTAAGTATAGATGAGAAGAAATTATGGAAATTATTAACAGAACTGTGCTTGTGCTATACCGGTGGGGGAAAAGAAACTAATTTTCACTGTGGTCAGAATTCACGAGTCAAGTATTAAGTTATACATTTTTGTTCCGACCGTCTTTTAATCTGGACAATGCAGCAGAAGCATGTCTGTGTCGAGCCGCGTCAATCAATATCTCAACGAAATATCCTCAGTCATCGCTAAATCTGCAGTGGATCAGTGAGTAGACCTACCAACATGCCGAAAGTAAAATTTCCTGAAAGTGCGAAGTTACGAAAGAGAATTTAGAGATGAGTATTTTATTACAGATGGAAGAGTTATATTCTGTAAATTATCCGAAATTAAAGAGACATCAACTAAACGATTTAAAATTTAATTTCCCAATGGTGCAGGGAGTGCACGGAAGCAAATTATGCTGTCTATATGAAAGCGACACTACTAGATAAAACAAATTATGTTAAAATTGAGTATGTTTTGATGTATAGTAAATTTAAATGTTTGGTCATATTTACCCATTTTTAAGGTCATATTTGCCTGCATATTTCTCTATTTTTTTGGTCATAAAGATCCGAACCCAAGTTGTGTTATTTAATAACAATTTCATTTAGTTAACCAAGTGCAAGGAAATGAATTGCCGGCTCAGACGGACTGACGAGGTGTTTGTATTCGATACAGATTTTTCTGCGATATACTATGTTACCGTTATTATAACTAGAAGTAATGAATTGCCAAAGCACTGAATTAAAGGTATGTATTGCGTTTATATTAACACAGTAATTATTATTTGCTTTGTATTACTGACGCCATTATATCAGTCGCATGTGGGTTAAATTAGGATCACGATACACTGCATGTATTCATACGCGGGTGACGTAAGTTATGATTTTCGAACGGCAGATAACTGATACATTTTGTTACAGAATAATTCACTATGAATATACTTCTACAAAAAATCTAAGTTTCTTTCGTAAGCGCTATGTTATTGAAGTTACTGCTTCACGTGGATGTAAGTAGTTCGATATTTATCGTGCTGAATGTGGTGTGGAGCAAGATATCGAGTGGTATGGCATAACGTTTTGGTAATCCTAGTTAACTTTAAATTTCATTGCTTCCATATTTCTGAGGTCAGTGGAAGTACCAACGGTTTAGCTATGTTGAGCGCTATACATCAACAATTCCAATTAGTGAAGCAACTAGGCTAGAAGCTAGTGTGGTAATAACTCACATGCTTCGTGTGATATTTTATTATGTAACCGGTTCCTGATTCCGTCAAACATGATGGGTTGAGAGCAGTGATCTGGCAGTCCGTTTGTTTGCAGTTGTTTATCTAAATACAGTTGTTATTAAAATATCTCTCATACTCTAGATTTGGTTTGCTTCTTACTTTACGTTTATGTTTGAGTCATCTAAAACAATGTTGTTTTTTTTTTTTTTTTTTTTTTTTTTTTTTTTTTTTTTTTTTTTTTTTTTTATAAACGTTTCTCGGGAAACAAACCGAGTTGTTATTAATGCACAATATTTCGGCGACTTTAACTCCGTCGCCATCTTCAGGTGCAGTTGCAAGTCTTGAAGTCTGCCTTGAAGTCAGCCTTGAGCGTGTTGTTTACAAGGCTGACGGCAAGGCAGACTTCAAGACTTGCAACTGCACCTGAAGATGGCGACGGAGTTAAAGTCGCCGAAATATTGTGCATTAATAACAACATCACTCGGTTTGTTTCCCGAGAAACGTTTATAAATAAACAACGCCGAGAAAGATTACATTCATTTATATAAAAACAATGTTGTTTTTTTCCTTGAAACAATCCTTTAAAAAAGTCCTACATATCCTCATTTCAAGGGTTCAAAAAGTTTTAATTTGTCGAAATGGCATGGAATTAACTGAACAAAGTTACATTTTGTGAAAAAATTTTTAAAAAAAATCAATATCTCGAAAATGGATGGACTTTTACTAAAATAACATTTTTTTCATATCTCAGGACCTATCTGTGGTTGCAGGATTACCCTTTCATTCCTGGAAACATTGAATAGAATATAAAATTAACGTTAATAAGAAGTTTATGTTAAGGTTCCTTGGCAGCAAGGAGATAAGTGTGGATATAGTAGTGCAGTATTGAACCCATATTTAGGCTATGAAATGTAAAATTATTATTATTATTAATTTTAATTGTGATAGAGCTAACGCTAGGGTGGCAATTCCCACAGACATCTAATTACACCTATGTATTTATTTTTAAAAAAAATTAAAATTGGAGTGTTAAATTCCTCCCTCATATACTTTTGGGATTTACAAATTATAATTTTAAATTCATTAAGCATTTTTGGTAAATTGTTCATACCTTCACTTGGTAATTTGTT
The DNA here is from genome assembly GCA_031002005.1 of Vandiemenella viatica. Taxonomy (NCBI): domain Eukaryota; kingdom Metazoa; phylum Arthropoda; class Insecta; order Orthoptera; family Morabidae; genus Vandiemenella; species Vandiemenella viatica. Next base: position 187,015,211 of record JARYHS010008075.1, read on the forward strand.
CAAATCCATCACACCCTTTACAACAATAAAAAATTCCCACTACCTTGTGCATGAAATCGAGTGCCAGCTTGTGGTCATGGTCGCCTTTCCCCTTCCATGCACTATTCCTAATTCTTTGACCAATATCCCTCCAAGCCCCATCACCAACATACGCCCTGTACATTCCCAGCACTCTCTTCACCCTCCTCCTTTCCACCAATGACTCCCAATCCAGCTCCTTTATCATATCAGTTACTGACTGGGTCCTGCGATAATTTCCACAAATAAATATAGCTACTCTTTGTTTGCACATGTTCCAACTCCTGTATTTGATACCCAAAAATGTACGTCCGAAGCTACACCACCATATTCAACCAATGGTCTGACTAAAGTTTTGAAACCAACTCCCTAACTTATCTCATCACCCTCTCCAGTAAATGAAGGCATTTTGTAACCTTTTCCTACCACCTGCCCAATGTGCTCTGCCCAATTGAGTTTATTATCAAACGTTATGCGAAGATATTTACACTTCAGGCCTTCAACAAGCAATTCTGACCCCACCCTATAATCATAATTAACCTTTAGTTTTTGTTTGTGTACCTACTAAGCTGACCCGTCTTGGCATTATTCTTCATTTTTGATCCGCTGCTAGACACATTCTGTAACTGATGTGGTGAAGCAGTTGTAATGAGTATTCCTTGTAAGACAGGAGAGGGTGAAGAGAGTCTTGGGAGTGTACAGGGCGTATATTGGCGATGAGACTTGAGAGGATATGGCTTGAAGAATTGGGATTTGGTGCGAAACACACGATTTCTAATCATAAAGGAGTGGGAAATATTCTGTCGTATTTAAGAGTGCCAGGGAAGTGCTGAGCAATTTATTTGAAACAATTAAAAAACCAGACATGGAGATTGTGGGAGTCAGAGCAGAGAGGAGCGGTGTTTTTTGCGTGGAGCGTGCTATTTCGGAGATGTTCGCCGGATGTCGTAAGCAGGCGTTCTCGCCTGCCGCAATTTGCCAGGCGGGCAGGCGCGTTCTAATTGGCGGCGAGAGGCGCTCCGTGGAGAATCGCTAACGAGACGACGCTAATTAGCTCCCACACACACACACACACACACACCGCCAACTTGTTACCCAGCCAGGCACCGACTTTCATTTTTCATCATGAGCTAAATTTTTGCTTCGGTGGAAACAACTATTGCTCACCCTTAATACTTACCTATTCGCTGTTTATTTAAAACTACATCTTTTATTTCTGTCATCAGTCTTTCGACTGATTTGATGCAATCATCTATCCCTTCCTATCTTGTGCTAACCTCTTCATCTCTACATATCCCTTACAACACACGTCCTCAACTATCTGCTTCATATACTCTAATCTCAATTTCAATGACAGTAATGTAAAATATTGTCCATTTAGATTTACTTTCTCCTAAGCAAGGTATAAAGTTATTATAAAATTTTTAGTGTTTTTTTTTAAGGCGGTTTTTATGTTTTTAAAACAATTATTTTATTGAAAAGAAACTCTTGCTTGAGAAACAGTTGGTCTGGTATTATGTTCTTGATTTGTGTATAATAATCTTGTCGGGTTTCTTACTCGCGGATGTTGTGAATTGATACCAGCTCTTTTAAATTACTTTTAATATTAAATAACGTGTAGAAATATTTGTCTGTTGGTGTGTTTAGCGAATTTGAGTGTAGTAACACTGTGTAGTAAAAGTATCATAGTTTAAATAGTTCAAAAAGGTGTTGGTTCGACAACTTTGAAACACGTGTGTTTGTTTTACTGTATACTAATACCCGTTAAAAGGAATTAATCTTCTATCAGTGAAGGAAACAAGAAGTTACTAACAGGTCTATTGTTAAAATTGATTTGCTTGCGTGGTAAACGGAGAAAGGTGTGTCTTGTGGAAATTATATTGCAAAATAAGGAAAGGTTAACTCTCTTCTTGGCCCATATTTTGTTTTGTTTAATATCTCAATCAGCATGAAGTGTGGTGGTTGTCGCAGGGTTGTAAAGCAGGGAAACAGCTGTAATGATTGTGGAGTTTGTTTTCATCCGAAATGTGGCTACATGGAAGCTGAAAATGCACTTCACTCTCCTTGGAGTTGTTTGACTTGCAAAAGTAGGAAGGAAAAGAGTGAACTGGAAAGTAGGATCTCTTGTCTCGAATCCACAGTGGCTGAATTAACCAAAGAACTCAATGTTTTGAAGGCTGAAAAAGCAGCATTAAATGTTAAGGAATTCCAGTGGACTGCAGCCAAAACTGGAGGGAAACAACAGGACCTGCATTCTACAAATTTTCAGTTGGAAGTTTCCGATACTTTTGGGTTGTTGGAGAATCTAACTGAGGATGTATCAGATACCACAGTAGGACTGTCTCATTGCAATAAAGTTGTAAAAAAGCACACATTGTGCAAAGCTCGTAAAAAGAAATCCAAGAAGGTGTTATTGCTTGGAAGTAGTCACGGTAGGGGATTAAGTGCAATGTTACAGTCAAGCTTGGGCTCTGATGTTGAGGTGTGTAGTATATTTAAGCCTAATGCAGAACTTGGCAATGTTGTGGATGAAATTTCAAACCTGGGGAAAGATTTTACTAAAGAGGATCATATAATTATAGTTGGGGGTCCTGGAAATAGTCTGTCCAGAAATCTCAATTATTGTGTTGAAACAGACATTGACAATATTGCTAAAAACACCACTCCCACCAATGTTGGTTTTGTTGACCTCTTCAAGCGTTATGATCAACCCTGGATGCGTGGTCATGTACAGCGTACACAGGCAGATCTGAAGCATGCATTGTGTCAGGCTGACGGAACACACATTGGTCTGATAGATGTTTCTTGCATAACACGGAGTGACCATACCTCCCATGGACTCCACCTGAATGTTCGGGGCAAGCAGAGGCTAACGCAAATGATTACCAGTAGCATCAGGAGAGGCAGGTTGGATGTGAACCCCATCCCCGTGGTAATTGGAGGTAGGACTCAGTCTTTTTTAGGCCAAATTTCAAGAGTAGGAAGAGTTATTTAAGAAATGTACATAATGATATTACAGTCAAAAATAAAGAATGTCAGTCTAAAATAGCTTTGTTCCAACAGAACATTAGGGGTATCTCAAGCAAACTTGATGAGTTGATAATATCTATAGAAGAAACCCAAAAATCATTGAGTCTTAGCATAAATATCATATGTCTGACAGAACATCAACTAAAGAATTCTTTTATTGGATATAGATTAGCATCATGTTATTGCAGGTCAGAGATGAGAATGGGTGGTGCAGCAATATATGTAAGAGAAAATACTGAGACAAAATCGTTAGATGTAAGTAAATACTGTATAGAACAAGATTTTGAATGTTGTGCAATACAGTTAGAATTAGAAAACAAATATCTTATAGTGCTGACAGTTTATAGGGCACCCACAGGAGACTTCAAAAATTTTGTAATAAACTTGAAGCGGTTCTAATAAGTTTATCACGAACTAAAAGGGAAATTATCCTCTGTGGAGACTTCAACATAAATTTTGCTGTAGAATGTAACCAGACAGATTATCTTCTAGGAATGCTTAGATCATTCAATCTCTATCAAACTGTAAATTTCCCAACTAGAAAACAAAAAAATAGTAGTACCATTATTGATAACATTTTTGTAGAGCCCAATAAATTAGAAATACATGGAACAATTCCAATGGAAAATGGTTTGTCAGACCATAATGCTCAAATAATTACTTTGGATGTTGTGGGAAATGAAAATAACAAAAAGAAAGGATTTGTCAGAGTTAGGCCATTAAAGAACAATTCAATAAAAACATTAAATGATGAACTTCTCAATGCGGACTGGAGCACTGTTTATAAATTAAAAGGGGTAAATAATAAATTCAATTACTTTCACCAAAGGTTTTTGGAAATTTACGAAAGGTGTCTCTCTACAAAACTAGCTCCAATTGGTCAAAAACGAGTAAACAAAAATTGGGTTACAGTTGGTATTAAAACATCTTGTAGACATAAAAGGGAATTATATGTAAAAGTTAGGAATACTGATAATAGGCTTCTCAAACAACATTACAAAACATACTGTAGAATTTTAACCAAAGTAATAAAAGAATCTAAACGTTTGGCCATAAACGATGAGATTAGTAGTTCAGATAATAAGATAAAAACTGTTTGGAACATTATTAAAAGGGAAACAACTGTATCATCCCCTGAACACAAACCTATATCTATAAGCGTTAATGATAAACTTGTAAATGACCCCTCTTATGTAGGAAGTGCTTTCAATAACTACTTCTTAACAGTTGCTGAAAAAATAAAAGGAAAATATAATGGGAATATGGATGCTATAGCAATACTTAAATCCTTGTCACCAAAAACAGCACCTATGTCTCTATTTCCCACCAGTCAAAATGAAATTGAAAAAATTATTAAATCCCTCAAAAATAAAAAGTCATTTGGTTATGATGAGGTTTCAACCCATGTAGTGAAACAATGTAACACCAGCATTAGTAGAGTTATTAGTCATATTTGTAATAGTTCTTTTGAAGAAGGTATCTTCCCTGACTCACTCAAGAAGTCAATAATCAAACCGCTTTATAAAAAGGGTGATACCTCAAAGATTACAGACACATATCACTTCTATCAGCATTTTCAAAAATCTTTGAAAAAGCAATGTACAGAAGGGTGTATGCACATCTACGAAAGAATTACCTACTCAGTAAAGTACAGTTTGGTTTTAGACAAGGCGTTTCAACAGATTCAGCAATTTTTGCTTTTGTAAACAACATACTGGAATCAATGCATACAAAATTAAATTTCCTAGGTATATACTGTGATCTTGCTAGGGCTTTTGACTGTGTTGATCATGAGATTCTACTAGGTAAATTAGACCACTATGGAGTTAGTGGTAAGCCAGGACTTTGGTTTAAATCTTACCTGGAAAATAGAAAGCAATGTGTATCACTGAAAGATGCTAATACAGGAAATGTTATAAACTCAGAATGGGGTATAGTTAAATGTGGTGTGGCTCAGGGCTCAATTCTTGGCCCTCAGCTGTTCTTAATCTATATAAATGATCTCCCACATATACTAGGTGATAATGAACCATGGTGCTCTTTGCTGATGATACTAGCATATCCTTGAAAGACCCATCAGCACAAAACCTCGAAAACACAGCAAATGAAGTTATAAAGAAAATTAACAGGTGGTTTAATGCCAACAAACTAATACTTAATGTAGAAAAGACACAGTTACTTCAGTTTGTTACAAAAAATAAAACAAAGGACAGCTATAATGTGATATCAGAAGGAAAAGCAATCAATGAAAGTAATTTCACAAAGTTCCTGGGTGTATGTATAGATAACAAATTGAACTGGATGCAGCATATTCAACAACTTCTTAAAAAACTGAATTCTGCAACATTTTCACTTAGGGTAATATCTAGAATAGCCAATATAGAAACCAGAAAGTTAGTATATTTTGCATATTTTCATTCCCTGCTCACTTATGGCATCTCATTCTGGGGAAACTCTTCGCAAACACAGAGGGTATTTAAATTGTAAAAACGTGCTATAAGAACTATTTGTGGAGCAAGCCCACAGACGTCGTGAAGAAATCTATTTAAAAACCTGGGTGTATTAACAATGCCAGCACGGTATGTATACTCTGTACTATCATTTGTAGTGGAAAATCCTGAACACTTCAATCTTAATGCTGACATACATAGCCATAATACTAGGAATAAATATAATATTCACAAGGATTACAAATCACTGTCAATTGTACAGAAAGGATTAACATTTACTGGAGCTTCCTTATTTAATGTCTTGCCAACAGAAATTAAATGTTATCTACAAAAATCCAACTACTTTAAGTTCAAACTGAAAGAGTTTCTGCTTCAGAATCCATTTTACTCTGTAAAAGAATTTTCTTCTTGGAATTTGGTAACTAAGAATGATTAATAAAATAGTACATATGGTGTATGGAAGGGAAAGGTGACAAAGTTGTCCACAATTACTAAAATGATATATGGTTTTTCTTTCTGTTGAAACTTTTGACAAATGAAGTAATTACATTGTTTACAAAATTTCACTCATATATTGTAACTAACATAGGATAGCATGCACTCAAAGACTGCTGTAAAAAATTATGATACTAACAGGTTTTTAAATAATTGGCTGCTTATGAGTTGTGGTAACTGGTTGGTAAGAAAATAACTGGTTGTTAGATGCTGGTAACAAGTTTATACACTGTTCCACATAATAAGTATTAACTAACTCGGGATTGTATTTGTAGATTACAGGAAATATTGGTTATACTAATGGGTCATAACTAACTTCTTGTGAATATATAATATTATGAATTATATAGTAATATTACTAATAAGTGTATGTACTGTTCCACATCCACGAGATTATTCTCACATGGGATCAAAGTGAACATATCTATCTATCTATCTAATGCCTTGTTTACCTGTACAGTGGTTTACAATGTCCTGACTATCCGTATAAACAGCTGATGGCTGTATAGTGCCACTCGGCGTTTCAGGAAAAATAAAAATAAATAATTGTAATATTGTGTCTGTGCGAATGAAAGAAGTTTACAAAACAGAGGCGACTGCGTCACGTGATGGCAGAGAGATGTCTTTTTTTGCCGACGTCAGTCTTTCGACTGGTTTGGTGCAATCCTCCATCCCTTCCTATCCTCTGCTAACCTCTTCATTTCTACATATCACTTACAGCCCACGTCCTCAATTATCTGTTTCATATATTCTAATCTCTGTCTTCATCTGCAGTTCTTACCTTCGCCTGTTCCCTCCACTAACAAGTTAACCAATCCAGCATGTCTCAAAATATGACCTACCAGCCTGTCTTTTCCACAAACTTCATTCCTCACCTATCATTTCCAAAATTCGTTAGTTTGTACTTTACCCGACCACTTAATTTTCAGCATTCTTCTGTCGCACCAAATTTGAAATGCTTCAATTTTCTTTCATTCTGGTATTCCTAAAGTCCATACTTTGCTGCCATAATGTGCTGTGTTTCACACAAAGAGTTTTAAAAAGTTTTTTCTGAGTGATAGATGAATATTTAAAACAAAACAAAAAATATGTTTTCCATGAAGGCTCTTTTCGCTGGTGCTATTCTGCTTTTAACATCATTCGTGCTTCAGCCATCGGCTGTTATTTTACTTTCTAAGTAACAGAATTTACTAACTTCTACTATCGCATCTGACTCTACTTTTATATTTAATCTACGATTACTTGGTATGGTTTTATATTTAATCTACGATTATTTGGTATCATTTCTGCTACATTTCATCACTTCTGTCTTGCTTTGGTTTATATTTAGAACAAAATCTTCCTGCAGTATTTTGTTAATAATATCCAGTAACTTCTCAATATCATCAACCTGTTCTGCTAACAAGACAATGTCATCAGCAATTCGTAGCATACTAATTTTTTTCTACAAATGAAAATTTTTCTTTTACTTCCTCTATTGCTTCTTGTACATACAAGTTGAATATTAACTGGGATAGCCTACAACCTTGTCTCACACCCTTTTTAACTGATGTGTGTCTGTCATGGTTGTCTACTTTTATTATAGCCACTTAATTCTTATAACGATTTTCTTCTTATATCTCGGTATTTTAGACCTGACTTCTTTAAAATTTTGAACATATTGTCCCACCTACCAATTCAAAGGCTGATTCTAAATCAACAAACGACATGAAAATATGTTTGTTCCTCTGAATCCGACCTTCAAGCATCAATGTTAACGTCAGAATCGCTTCTCTTGTACCGCGGTTTTTCCTAAATCATATTATAATTTTGAAGCATGTGATATTGGACTTGTAGTGCGATAATTCTCACATCTTTCAGCTTGTGCGTTAACTGTCATTAGTCAATTACAGTTCGTAGTAGAACATGTAACTCAACTTTTTTACCTATAGCACGGTTTTAAGGATTCCTTACCTTCTGAATGAATACTTGTACATTCATTTGTTTTCTGTTTGTTCGTCTGTGAAACCGTCATAACTTGTAACTGCACATGACTGTAGTTCTTACTGTCTTTAACACGATTTTGTTCTAAATTTTAAAAAGTCGAAGGAAGCCTTAATAATTACAGGGAGTGTAGGGGCCCTGACACCCTTTCTAATTACTGCCCTTCTAATTACTAAACTTGTGCCTGAGACACAAGCAAAGTGATTGATTCTAAATTTGAGTAATTATTCTGCGAATGAACGGTGTTTTTGATAGGTGACAGTTGTTTCAATGATCTGAACGACTGATGTGATTGTGCCAAAAGCGTTGCACCGCATGGAATACTATTTAGAAGAGTGTAACTTGGAATGTCGTGTAAGCTATTATGTTTTAAGTGAGATTTTTACGGTTTCAAAAGATTAATTTTGTCAGTTTGTTGCCTAAATTCTGGTAAATATTTGCTACTTTCATTTCTGTTTTATGTCAGTTAATTATGAGTAAGTTTTAATTGTTTTTGTACGATGTCTAATGTTTGAGCAATTTTTAGCCTTCCAGAAAGTTCTGTTGCCGCTTTTAATGTTTTCCGGGACATTCTATGATGAGTAGATAAGCACGAGATAATCGTAACAGGGCAAGTTTGTTCGGAACATTGCCGAGATAAACGCTGTTTATTGCAAACTGCTTTTATCTTTGGATACGAAGTCTGATGCAAAGTTTTTGAATGTTCTTCTCAAGTGTTTTACGAAATAAATTTCAGGTTAAAAGTTCATCTATATTGTGTTATTTGACAAGCTTCCAGTCATTCAGAAGTCTAACGAATTCAGTTCCATCCTTTGCATAAATCACCTGCCAATCTTCATCAATCAGTACAACAATTCCGAGCCATTTCACAGGAGCTGAATGAAGTATTTTACTTTCGTAGTCTTCACAAGTATAAAACTGATGTTGAGTTCACGCCAAATCTCGAATAGTTGCATAAAAATACCACTTCCTATATTTACAAAACTAATGATAAAAAAGTGCTTTCAAAATTAAATGTCATAAGCGGCATTCTAGAGCTCTCAGGTAAAGAATATCAATCAGGAGGTTATGGTATTTCTCAAATTAACTAAATGGTTTTTATAAATTGGATTTTACGATAAAAATGGTTCATTACACAAATAATAATTTTAATCGAATAACATCAATATTTAAACACTTCAAAATTTTTATGAGCGCTTTATACTGTTATTTTTTAACTTATATTTCCTTTTGTTTTATTTATCTGTACCATCTGCTAAACAAACTTGCAAAACATATTGTGAACTATTTTTTTTTTGTATAGTGGCTATTTTATTGTTAATATAAACACGTTTAACATTTTGTAACGGTTACTCAGTATTTATTCTGTGTTTGCATTTAGTTTTTACTGCTATCGAATGCCCACAATCTCTCGCAACATACTTCCCGACGTTATGGTATTTTTTTCCGTTAGGGCCTTCCACGAACCAATTTCCATACTTCGTTATTTGTTGTAGGTTCTTCTTCCTCCGGCATTCCTTCCACTTCGCCCTATGTTTTATTAAGATTTTATTTTATTTTCCTTTCTGGTTTTAAATTCTTTCACTTTTTTTAAAAAAAATGTCTGTCTTTGTTGCTTCTTCTTCGCTTGTATTGTTTCTAACTAATTTTTTTTAAAATATATCTGAAGATCTGTTTTAGCCTATTGTCATCCATTTTTTGTACTCGCAAATATCCAAAGATAGCAATCGCTTCTTCCGTATTAGCTTACTTATTTTCTATACTGTTACGTGTTTTATCACTACTTCTTCATTTCGAGATTTCTATAGTTTTTAACCTAACGAGTATTTTGTGTATAATTCTTCTTTCTGGATCTTGCATTTTGTGCAACGGTTTGACTAAGTGGTGTAGCGGTATTTTTCAAGAATTTTAGATAAATACTTTTGTTATAGATAGCACTGGTGACGCCATACGATCTTTCCATCTCTTGCATCCTTTCTCCTACAGGAAATGTTTCTAAACTATTTTGTTGAACAGTTTCCTTCAATTATTTACCCTCTTTATTTGAACAATATCTGCATTTCTGAAATATTTTTTATATTTATCATAAATCTTGTTTTTTCTCCAGACATTCTAAAACCTGTTTATTTGGCTCTAAGAGTCAGACTTGTATGAACTGTGTTTATCGAGTTTTCGGAAAGTATGGCAAAAATCATCCGCAAATGCATGACCGTTAATTTCGACACTCATTTTCTGCAAAAGCTTTTGAATAAGTCCTGCAGTTGGTAAACTATTTTATGAAGCGGTATTAATAAACGTCCAGGTAGTTAACCCCTTGCCGAACCATTTACCTCGACGAAATCCGTGCCCAAGGGTTGGGGACCCGCTAACCTGGCAGCGTATTGCCCGAGACAAGCGCAATAGAAGCCGACGTGCAGCTTACTTGTTCCACGCGATACTGTTCTTGTGGGCGTCAACACTAATTTAATCCTTGTTTTTTTTAATACATATTTTTTATACAATATCTCAATCAATACTTCAAAATATTAGTACTATAAATCCTACATAATAGACAAGAATTAACAGTTCCATAACTAATTTACTCATGAACAATGCTTTAATAGATATTATAATCTTCCTGGGCGTCTTCAGGTGTGACTTCTTCAGAAGGAATGTAATAACGTGACCCCTAACAGTAAATATTGTCAACAAAAATTTAATTGCAAGAATAAATGCTCTCCTTGCACAAATATCTAATAGGGAAATACTAACAATTCTAAAAATTAGTAGTCCGGCATGCTAAGGTGCTTCTGTGGTTTACGTTTGGTCCGCATTTGTTTCCACGAGTGCCACTCGTGATGTCCATGTTTGGTCCAAATTTGTTTCTACCACGAGTCAGACTCGTCCAAGGACGGCGAGGGGTAAATAAACAATAGATGATTGTTTTGCGTGACATTCGGCATGGCGGGAAGCTACAGAATAAAATTTCGCAACAGTTCATTTCTGATTACTTTCGATCTAATGTAGCATCATCGAATTTAGAAAAGTAAGTTAATATATGAATTCTCATTTATGAAAACCATATAGTACACGAAATCAGTACTTTCGCCAAGGTCATAATTCCCTGGTGACCTGTCGAATGCAGCAAGAAAGATATGGGAGTGAATGTCAGAAGTAAGGTTATTTATTGATGATATAAAGTTATATAATAGCATCAAAAGACTGTGAACAGCTGCAGGGTGATCTGGACAGGATATCTACTGTAGGTGGTGAGTTCAACCTGAGATGAAGGTAAACTCGTACAAAGAAGAGTCGACTTAGATATATATAAGAAGTTGTGTATGATTATAAGGGACGGGAGGAATTGCTTGAAGTGTAAATACCTTGTCATAAAATTTAACAACAATGTGTTTATTATTATGACATTGTGAGCTAACGACAAGCCGTGTGAGTGCCCCACATTACAGCGGCCCTCAAACCAGACCTTCATGGAATTGTGCGAAGCAAGCTCTGAGTTGAATAATTATGGTTTTCGGGTAATTAATTGTGAATTTGTGTAAACGAACACTGTTTTATGGAAAGAAACTGTGTAAATATTATTTACTATGTTCTAGGATAGTATTATGAATGAAACATTAATTACAAGTTTGTAATTGTAAGTGTTGATGTGAGATACGGTGTTTGGATGACAATTCTGAGTGGTTTGGACTTGTGTATGCTGATAATTTTGTGTGTAAATACCTGTAAATAACTTTAATTTTGATTTCCGTGTGTTTCACGATGACTGTGTGTGATTTTGTATTAATTCTGATTATTTTAATTGTTTAAGTGTTATTGGAATTACAGAAACGTAGGTCGGCTTTCTCTGTGTTGTTCTGGAAATGTCTATATCGGCTGTATGAAGTGAACGGCAGAGACGACTTAGTTTTAGTTTAAAAAAAAGAGTTGACAGTCATTAGTTTTCTGAAGTGTGTGAGCTTAATCTTTGGAACATTCGTGTATGTTTGTACTTAGTATGTTTGGATCGAGTTGGTATCTTATGGTGTAATGTTGTTGTAGAGCGCACGGGAGAGTAAACAAAGTGGAAAGTGATTCGTGTAACGCTTAGTTATCGAGATATCGTATGTCCAAATTAAGGCAGTCAGGTTGAGATGTGATCTGGACCAGAAAAAGAAATTCACCAAATCCACAAGGGACTACACACCGGACACGAATAATAGGTGTTTAGTTTTCTTTCTAGAGGTTGTGATTAGTTTGAAATACGGCCTGGACCAAAAGAAAAACGTCACCAAAAGCACAAGGAAGTACACAGCTTTGTCATTTTAATATGGCCACCGAAATGCGGGTTACTCAACTTCCGGTTGCGTTCTAGAACTGTGTTTACACTTACGACTACCGCTACAAGACTTAATTACGCCCGTTAATCGTTGGCTACGGATGTTTGGGAATTTCGGTGAAAAGTAAGGTTCTCAGTTATCATGTTTCTCCAAAAATAAAGACCGGCGAAAGCGGTGGGCTGTATAACTGCGGCGTGTAAGAACTGCATCGAGGTGGGCTGCGAGTGCGTAGTCGCCATTTTGCTGAATCGGATTTCAATTCATCGCTCGACAGCTGTGGTTAGTGGCTACTTGGTTTTCACGCTTTGAATTAAGAGTTTGAAGTGATTGTATCAGCCTCGTATGCGCCTGTGCCGGGAATCAAATATTTATGTTGTAGTTGTGCTTACAGTACGGAAACATAGCCCTGATATGCTGTAAATTGTTTTCATTTTTCTGCTCCGTAGTATGCGACAATTAACTTTAAAAAATACTTTAGACTGACTGAAAATCTATTTAACTGACAAAAAAGTATTAAATAGGTTGGTCAACGTAAATATTTCCACGCGATTATATATATATATATATATATATACAATATATATTTTAAATATCTAGCAGATAACAAAAGTATGTTGCAGTTATGATTTTTCTCGGATGTTGAACAACCGATAATGCAAACAGCATTTTACGGGAAGGTAAAAAAAAAAAAAAAAAAAAAAAAAAAAAAAAAAAAAAAAAAAAATAAATAAATTGCGGACGAACAACAACATGCACACATGCTTTAAACTCAAAAACAAGAATAAAAAATAATAATGGCTAAAAGTACGAATTTTAGGGTCGACACGCAACTCGTTAAAACTATCTTGACGAAATTAGCACATAGAAGAACAACTTCAACTTCAAACAATGTTTGACTGATGTGCTGGAATTCTTCTCTCCTATATTACCTGTAAATATAACGCAAAAACTGTTCTAAAAACAAAGATAAAAACGCTTTGGCCTAAAATCAGGCATTTAAAATTTTGAAATGATTTCATGCGGTTCAAAACTAGGAATTAAACGGCAGCTTCAAGGCTTAATTGTCCTTGATAGTATGAATTCTATCCTGTTAATCAATTCTTGCTTAGTGTACTTCTACATATTACGTGCTCCGGCTCTTAAAAATAATTACTTCAGCTTTTCTGCTGTTAAATTCTGGTATACAGACTGCATTGCAAAAACAAACGCACAGTGACCAACCACACGTTAACAATACCACACTTTACGTGGTGGCGCTGCACGTGACGAAAAAATAAACTAAGAGGTCGTCCATTAATTACGTGAGGTGAAATAGGGAGGGAGGGAGGGGGGGGGGGTCCCGGGAAATCTCGTGAAACCTCCCCAAGGGGTCAACGAAAAAAAAAAGTTTACAAATGACGCTAGATGTCGGCTTTAGGGAGGGTCATTACAGGCGGGATGGGACTGGGGAAAAATAACGGGAAGGATTTCGTCCATGGCCATTTGAAGGAAGCATCCCGGCATACGCCTGATGTGGGGAAACCATGAAAAACCCAAGTCTGGATGCGCGTACGGGGATTCGAACCGCCGTCCTCCCGAATGCGAGGCCAGAGCGTGAGTCTCGCAGTGAAATATAACAGTTATATCAATTAACTTTGTGTATGTAAATGTAAAAAGTTGTTTCGTTTTTCAGTTTAATACAGAAAAAAAGTTATTACGAGAGAGCGGATTATATGCATTTTCATGTTTGCATATACATTTGCATATTAAGTCTATTTTCAGTGGTTATTGCATATTTTACCTAAAACCTAGCGCTGATGCATATTTTCGCTACATTTACAATATTTTTCGGTAGTGTAATTGTTAATAAATAAAATCTTACGTTGTAGCGGCTAAACCTACTAGCAGCACAGCTCTTAGACTTCAACGACTCGCTGAAGAACTACGACCCACGTTTGGGAATGTAAACAAACTGATTTCATTAACAAATAAAGCGTTTCTTAAGGCACCTTCTCGTAATAATGCCTATATAGATATATACATAAAAGCCAAATGTGCCTTTACCTCCGGAACCAGTGGTAACTCGATGGGCGACGTGGGTTGAAGCTGTACTGTTTCACAAT
>JARYHS010008075.1:187030604-187097193 GCA_031002005.1 Vandiemenella viatica
TTCTGGTGAGGGGGTCCTCACAACATCCACCCTCCATAATGCTCCATAATGTTCTGTGAGGGTGGCTCTCACAACATCCACCCTCCATAATGTTCTGTGAGGGTGGCTCTCACAACATCCACCCTCCATAATGTTCTGTGAGGTGAGCTCTCACAACATCCACCCTCCATAATGTTCTGTGAGGGTGGCTCTCACAACATCCACCCTCCATAATGTTCTGTGAGGCTGGCTCTCACAACATCCACCCTCCATAATGTTCTGTGAGGCTGGCTCTCACAACATCCACCCTCCATAATGTTCTGTGAGGCTGGCTCTCACAACATCCACCCTCCATAATGTTCTGTGAGGCTGGCTCTCACAACATCCACCCTCCATAATGTTCTGTGAGGGTGGCTCTCACAACATCCACCCTCCATAATGTTCTGTGAGGGTGGCTCTCACAACATCCACCCTCCATAATGTTCTGTGAGGCTGGCTCTCACAACATCCACCCTCCATAATGTTCTGTGAGGCTGGCTCTCACAACATCCACCCTCCATAATGTTCTGTGAGGCTGGCTCTCACAACATCCACCCTCCATAATGTTCTGTGAGGCTGGCTCTCACAACATCCACCCTCCATAATGTTCTGTGAGGCTGGCTCTCACAACATCCACCCTCCATAATGTTCTTTGAGGGTGGCTCTCACAACATCCACCCTCCATAATGTTCTGTGAGGCTGGCTCTCACAACATCCACCCTCCATAATGTTCTGTGAGGCTGGCTGTCACAACATCCACCCTCCATAATGTTCTGTGAGGGTGGCTCTCACAACATCCACCCTCCATAATGTTCTGTGAGGGTGGCTCTCACAACATCCACCCTCCATAATGTTCTGTGAGGCTGGCTGTCACAACATCCACCCTCCATAATGTTCTGTGAGGCTGGCTCTCACAACATCCACCCTCCATAATGTTCTGTGAGGCTGGCTCTCACAACATCCACCCTCCATAATGTTCTGTGAGGCTGGCTCTCACAACATCCACCTTCCATAATGTTCTGTGAGGGTGGCTCTCACAACATCCACCCTCCATAATGTTCTTTTAGGGTGGCTCTCACAACATCCACCCTCCATAATGTTCTGTGAGGGTGGCTGTCACAACATCCACCCTCCATAATGTTCTGTGAGGGTGGCTCTCACAACATCCACACTCCATAATGTTCTGTGAGGCTGGCTGTCACAACATCCACCCTCCATAATGTTCTGTGAGGCTGGCTCTCACAACATCCACCCTCAATAATGTTCTGTGAGGGTGGCTCTCACAACATCCAATCCTCCATAATGTTCTGTGAGGGTGCTCTCACAACATCCACCCTCCATAATGTTCTGTGAGGGTGGCTCTCACAACATCCACCCTCCATAATGTTCTGTGCGGGTGGCTCTCACAACATCCACCCTCCATAATGTTCTGTGAGGGTGGCTCTCACAACATCCACCCTCCATAATGTTCTGTGAGGCTGGCTCTCACAACATCCACCCTCCATAATGTTCTGTGAGGGTGGCTCTCACAACATCCACCCTCCATAATGTTCTGTGAGGCTGGCTCTCACAACATCCACCCTCCATAATGTTCTGTGCGGGTGGCTCTCACAACATCCACCCTCCATAATGTTCTGTGAGGCTGGCTCTCACAACATCCACCCTCCATAATGTTCTGTGAGGCTGGCTCTCACAACATCCACCCTCCATAATGTTCTGTGAGGCTGGCTCTCACAACATCCACCCTCCATAATGTTCTGTGAGGCTGGCTCTCACAACATCCACCCTCCATAATGTTCTGTGAGGCTGGCTCTCACAACATCCACCCTCCATAATGTTCTGTGAGGCTGGCTCTCACAACATCCACCCTCCATAATGTTCTGTGAGGCTGGCTCTCACAACAACCACCCTCCATAATGTTCTGTGAGGCTGGCTCTCACAACAACCACCCTCCATACTGTTCTGTGAGGCTGGCTGTCACAACATCCACCCTCCATAATGTTCTGTGAGGCTGGCTCTCACAACAACCACCCTCCATAATGTTCTGTGAGGCTGGCTCTCACAACATCCACCCTCCATAATGTTCTGTGAGGCTGGCTCTCACAACATCCACCCTCCATAATGTTCTGTGCGGGTGGCCTCACAACATCCACCCTCCATACTGTTCTGTGAGGCTGGCTGTCACAACATCCACCCTCCATAATGTTCTGTGAGGGTGGCTCTCACAACATCCACCCTCGATAATCTTCTGTGAGGGTGGCTCCTCCTTTCCTCGAATGACTCCCAATCCAGCTCCTTTATCATATCAGTTACTGACTGGGTCCTGCGATAATTAGCACAAAAATCTAGCTGCTCTTCTTTGCACACCCACCTCTTCCTGTATTTGATAGCCAAAATCTCGGTTCCAAACTTCATCATATTCAACTGATGGTCTTCCCAAAGTTTTGTAAGCCAATTCCCTAACGTCTCACATCGAGCAGTTGTAACCTCACGCTATAATTGTAAACAACCTTTCACCTGTGTTTCACTGTGATCAGTAGTGTGGGGCACAAGTGAAACTTATTTTTAGCACTGAACGCTCCTCTGCCGTTTCTCGTTTGTATTTGCGGGCAGGCCCTCTATTGAATGTTCTGTGTTGCAGGAGAGCTGTGTGGAGCTGTACCGGACGCTGTGCCGCGCGGACGCCGACGCCGTCTGGTTCTGCCTGAGCTGCCTCTGGATGCCGCACGCACGGCTCGTTCCACCGTCCTCCGGACTTTGCTTGGGAACCTACGAGGTGAGACGTTGTTGTGATTTTACTATTTTGCTTTCTTTCCTGCTTGACTGTCACTTTTGTTACACCTTAATTTCCGTTTGGTGTGGAAGGTCAACTTTTTGCTACTGTTGCTAACTCCTCCTCCTCATCTGCCAAATCAAAGGGCTTTATTGTAATCTAAGATATGAAAAACACCGTAAGCAGACGTGAAGCAGTGTTATTAAATCTATTATAAAATCTACCAATGTTGTCACCCACATTTGCAAATTTTAATTTAAAGAGGGAATGTTACTCAAGCCCTCAGTAATTAAAACACTTTGGAAACAAGTAATATTTCTGTGATTGGAAGAAATTAATAAATTGTTTCTGACACAAATGTCAGCACATGAAATAGGTTTCTCATAGCAATATAATAGTGAAATTATCAGTAAAGTTTAGTTTCCTTATGGTAACGTGTTGCGGCATTTAATCAGGCACACACTTTGAGGAACCCGTATGTTGGGTGACGTACGCCGGCTGTCTGCTAGAACGTGTTTGTGACACAGTTGTCGGGAAAAGCGAGCTGGGATTTAGTTTAATGAATGTTTTAGTTTCTTGTTAAACTGGAATTCATAAGTTTATTTCTGCTGATTGTACATAAGCAACCACCAACTTCAACTGATATGACCGCTTACTAAAGTACACACATCACTTAATTTGACAGTGGATAAGGCTAACACAGACTGGTCGCCAAAGATACAGATCCGACTACGATAACGTAGACCCAGGCTTGAGTAATATGTTTTCCCGATATAAGTCAGTGCTTCACTTAAACAGTTCAACTTCATATATAGTTCTCCAAATTGCTTAAAACCTTCACTACTCATCAACCATAACAGTAAAGTTACTCTCCTTGTCTTTCAGGAGCTTAAATTGCCATCCCACGTGCATTACGCTACATACACAAATTTGCATGCTTACTACATCATGCGCCGATCGGTCTCCACTGACTATATACGCTCACTGCCGGGCCTCCTTCTACCGAACCCTCTCATTGTCGCTAGACTAAGTCTTATTGTTACAATTACGCTCTGGCAGTTTGATGACCAATTAATTCTTATGCATTAGCCTTTCCACTCTACTCTTTTAGTACCAAATTACTGTCTCATCACTCAGTGCCACCCAGAAACTGCCGCTTCTGTCTTCTGAGTGCACTGATGCCCCAGAGAGGCCAGCAGGTACACTCTTTGATTCAAATTCTTTGCAACAATATAAACCAAAATCTACTGCCAAAGAATAAAAATATACTCTGAATGGGGATAAGGTCTAATTTTGCGTCTCACTTGAACAAAGCACATTCTATTTCTCAACGTAATCTCCTGCTTTGGAAATACATTTTTCCCAGTGTATCAGAAGCTTTTTGATGCCCTCATCATAAAATGAAGGGGTTTGTGTGGCTAGTCAGTTGTGCACAAAGCCCTCGACCACGTCGTCTTAAAATTGTTGGCCTCCCAGTGCTTCTTTCAGTGGTCCAATGAGATGAAAATCACAGGACGATAGGTCAGTGCTGTAAGGAGGGTCATCAAGTGACGCCCAGTTCATTTTATAGTATGTAAGTAGCAATGAAATGAAAGAAATGCCACGAGGCGATATTTATATGGAAAGACAGATGAAATACACCCAACACTTACCAAAGCAACACAAAACAAATAAAAAAAACAATATTTTGGGCAAAACCCTTTTTCAAGTCAACAGATGTAAGTGGCTCGGCTTGCGCGAGACTTGCGTACGACACTGCCACTCGTAGAATCTCTCGTAATATATAAGGTTTAGTCGGACATTACTGGGTGGCTTCTGAGACCTAAAGTTTGACATAGGGTGGGCGCCAGGTTTTCTGCAGTGTTTGCTATATTAAAGGAAATCACCTGCTGAATCTAAAAAAAAAGTTTGCAGAATTCACAATACAAGCTCGAATAAATTCAGTAACAAAAGGGATGCAGGGTAATTGAAAGTAGCGTTCACAGTAAAAAAATTTAAGTTGCTTTTAATCACAATCTCGATCAGTCTCGTTAAGATTCGTTGTACGGTTTTAGATTCGAGTAGGAGAGTTATCTCGGGGTGTACCGGGCGCAGCTGGATCGGAAGTCTCTCTCGCTCGGGTCGGTGGCTATTTACCCGGGACGGCGAGCCGACAGAGGATCGCCGCGTAGCACGTCTCGTCGGCGGCCGCGGTGGCGCCGCCAGGCGTGGTCGACGGTCGGTCCGTCTCTCCCGACGCCATCTGTCGTAACCCCCGTCCTCGTCTCGTCCCCCGGAACTGCCTCCTCGGGTCCCACCGGTGAGAGCCCGAGGTGCCGAGCCTCTCGCCTCCCTCGAAACAGACGAAGCTGAAACTGGCCGGGGATCGGACCACGTGTCGGCAGTCCGTGGTGTGGGTCCACGTACTTTTTCCTCGGTGTCTCGCAGTTTCTTTTTGCAGACGTGCCCCGACAGTGATTTGCACGTCACCGAGCAGTCGATCGTCTCCCGACACTTCTCGCCCCACCGGGTAGCCGTCAGTCGTCGATACGCACAGAAAACGAACCACGTGTCCGACATCCCCGCCCTGCCCTGCGTGTGTCACTCGGAACGCTACGAGCTAGAGTCCTTGTATTCGGTGCTACCACCTTCTGTCACCATTCTTACCAACCTGTCTACTCAAATTAGCTTCAGGCACTGATTTATTGGGCGTGACACAACAGGTGGACTCAGATACATTGTGAGGACCCTGTGTGTAGGATGCTCTGCAGTATGGACCACAAGGTGACACCTACTGATTCCAGAGTCACCTCGTGACAGTTTTACTGTCGATTGTAGATTAGCGCTGGGTAGAAGAAGACTTCTTCAGAAGGAGAAACTTTCTGGTATCAAATACTGAGTTTTTAAAACTACACTTAATGCAGTTGAGATATTTTGTTGAGGATCCTGGAAATAAATTAAAAATTATTTTGAGATTTTATGCCGTATATGAGTATTGACGATTGAATGGTCTGGCAAAGTAAGAAATGAATGTGTTTTCAAAATGGTGGATGACATGTGGGATTGGTTAATTTATCAGCAGACTGAACATTATGATAACTACTGGAGCATGCAAAGTAAATAAATGAGGTCCAGGAAAGTGAAATGTTAAATCAAGATACAGAGAGACTGAGCATCGCATCAAACCAGTCCAGACATTCGCTCGAACAGGACTTTTTGTTTTGCAAACAAATAGATGAGAAAATAGTGTAAAACACAATGGCCATATGGCATAGACCCAGGCATGATGTGAGAATGAAAGTAACGCTTAGTAATCCGGTCTTCTTACGCCATCGTGTCCTTAGCTTGGTGAATTGCACCAGTGAGAACTAGCAGGTCGGCATCTCCCAGACTGCACAAGTCTTTAATCACCAGTTTCCTCTGTCCTCTTCCCCCCTCCTACCTCCCTTTTTTTTTTTTATCTTCCTGGCACTATTTTAACACATGCCAAAGTGTCCAGAACGTGTTGTGGCAGGATAACAGATCATTGGGTTCAGATTTCATTCGAATTACTACAAGATCCCACATCCCTCAAGTCAGACTTAGTTCACCTCTCGAAGGTTTTGCTCTGTTTTCCTCGTCTGCAAGAATATGTTTAATGTGTTGTGAGAAACGGCATACAACTGCCATTCCTGGAAATATATTTACCGTTGGTGTTGTCGGAGCAGACTGAGAAAATCAAAAATAAATTTCGGGTTTCTGTAGATGAATTTGTCGACCGGTAATGTTATGGACTGTTTAGCTATGTGAAATTTTGTGTACTTAGAAAAAATGTTGGAAGCAGCTGGAGCAGATACACCTACAGTGGGAAGTCGGGAAGTAGCATTGTGTGGGTATTCATTTTTCATTTCAGAATGATGAAAAGGATAGACGTGGTTGGTCAAAAAATAATAAAATTAATAATATTGATGTGGAAATGAAAGATAAATTACACCCAACACTCACCAAAGATGAAGGGAGGAGGGCAGCAGCAACATGAAATAATACACAAACACTATATTTCGGCATTAACCCTTATCAAGTCGAAAGAAACTTGTCTCAGCTCGCCCGAGAAATACAGAAAAATGTCCTGTTGTGATTTGGCGACATAACTGAAATGACCCCACCTTTTTTCTTCTACTTCTTTATACTAATTTTTCAGTGTGCTTTGTTATCATTTTACCAAACTGACAGTAGAAATACAGTTTTTGTTTCTGGCTTTATGGCTCGTTGATGTCGGGGTCATCAACACTACAAATATGGACTCGGAAAGGAAGAAAGTATATTTTCCCTTCAACAACTGAATGTTGTACGCCATTTATATTTTTACTTTCTTACTATGTTTTTAAATCTTTTCTTCTTTCCTCACTTTACTCCTCAATTTCTTTCTCAGTCACTTAAATTTAACAATTTTAAATCAGTTGTAACATCTCAAAAACACAATGCATATTGGCAACTCAAGCTCTGGGGGGGGGGGGGGGAGGAATGATGTTTTAACTAGCTGTTGTAAATAAAACCGTGCTGATTGAAAGATGTATCCTATTATAGAATTTTGTGTGAATCTTGTTTCAGATCTCTGGAAGTTCTGACGAGGACAGTGAGTATAAGAAGAACGTGGAGACACTGTTGCAGTTCTTGCAAGAGATGGACTCAAAGAAATAATACGTCTGACTGTCTTTGAGTCTGTTAGTCTAGCTCAGGTTGTGACTGTGATTTTTAGTTTGAGGCTCTGGTTAGAATCTGTGCCGTTGGCTAAAATATGTGCGACTAGAAGTCTTTGGAAAAGATTAATGTGAACTCTGTGTGCGGTAGGCGGTGAGGTTTGAATGTCCGGCTGTGATACGTCAGTTAGAGACTACGTTCCTAAATCATCCCTCGTAAAGAACACTTCTATTCAACGTGTTCAACATCAAAGTGTTTCCTCTGCATTGAAAGGGATTGCTTACGGCCACATATGAATGTTCTAATATTTTTGTAGTGCTTCTTTCAGTTTGAAGGAAATATTTTAGTTATAATAATTAGTACCTCACTGTAAGGAATAAACATCATCAACAAGGTATCAAACCTAAAATCATATTGTGTTTACTTACATCTTACCTGATATCATAAAAATATTTCCAGGGAAAGAATTTGTTAACATTTGACACCTACATCTTGTGGTTCCAAATGCTTGCATAGGGAGCGTGGCTCAGTCTAGGGGGGGGGGGGGGGTTAGCTGGCAAGCTACGCTGGGCTATGTGGGGAGGAGCAGAGTTACAAGCCAAGCCACGTAACTTTTCATTCACATTATTTGTCACAGTTAAAATAATGTAGAGAACACACAACAGCATGTGAATATTTATTTTAATCATTTAATTATCTCCGTATGGAATATACTATAGTCTGACAGGAGAAAACAGTAGAAAATGTCTTCTTGAATCAAGAGGCACAAAAGCTACGTGCCACGCGGGAGGGGGGGGGGGGAGGAGGTAGAGGCAAAAGCCACATCGAGCTACGTGGGGGGAGGGTTTTTTTTTTTTTACAGGAGGCCGAAATTGAGCTACGTGGTTTATGGATGCTCCCCTAGTGATAGGGATTTATGTGATCAAACTGCAAAACATTGAAAAATAAACAACTTCTGCATCATTTCTCTGACGATGCATGGTAATACTTGATTGGTGCCAAGCACACATCACAAGAATACAATACTTTAGAGCACACAATAAACGTACAGGGCAATGGTTTACAGGGCTCACAATTGGGAAGACATCAGGGATTTCTAGTCCAGCCTCCTTGATTTCCCTTCTTCCATGATATTAATTTTTTTGAAGTGAATTCTAGAATGACGCGGGTGATAGCTTTAACAGAAAAGTGAATGCTAGGTATTAGCAATCATTATTATGAGCAATTAAAGCCGCTGAATTTTGTGAGAGGAGAGTCTGAGGTTGTTTTTTCTGGACACGGAAAGTAAATTAGGTAAGTATTAAGAATTCATAAGGATACAGAAAACTAACCACAAAAAGAAGTGCCAAGTGGCGTGCGACAGGAAGAAGCAAATATCCAGTTGATAGCACTGTGGAAGAAACGTATAAATATGCTTTGCAGTGTTGGAGTTTTATTTTGTACTCTGGTGAGTCAGAGACAACAATTACTGACGTGATTGTGGACACACAATGTGAATTAACAAGCTATCAATGAGTTTTGGTAGTTGGCGCTAGACATACAGTGAAAACTGTTCCTAATATACATATTGCGTCATGATAGTTCACTCCCTCAGATATGCAAGATGCATTTAAAATGCCTGTAGACAGTGAGAGCAACCAGCTTCGAAATGATCAACGACTGCAATTCAGATCACCAACACAGAAATTTGATTATAATAGGCTGATATTTTTATTTCAAAATATCCTTTCTCTTCAAGCCACGGAGTGATATTTAATTTTAAAAGATAAATTATCAGAAGATTCCTGCTGGCACAAAGTTCCAAAAGAATTAACACCAGGTTTGAAATTTTCTGTCATTTACTATGTACAAAGCAACATGAAATGTGACTTGCACATAACTTCCGTTGTAGGCAAAGCTAATTCCAAACTACGATTCATAGGATGTATTTTGAGAAGTTGTAATGCCCATACAAAGGAAATAGCGTACAAAACACTAGTGCGTCCGCATTTGGAATACTGTTGTGGAATTTGGGATCCGTATCGCAAGGGATTGATTGACACATTAGAGAAAGTACAGAGAAGAGCCGCTCCTTACGTAAGTGTCCTTACGTGAGAGTCGCAGAGCTGATTCGTGGGTTGGGCTGGGATTGTTTGGCGGACAGACGATGTCGTTTTCATTTGAATTTGCTGGAGAATATGCAAAAATCTTTAAGTTACGAGTGCAACGAAATACTTCTTCCGCCAACCTATTTAGGTCGCCATTACAGGAGGGAATGATTAGAGAAATAAGATGCCGTGCTGATTCATTTATGTATTCCTTCTTTCCTCGATCTGTTTGGGATTGGAATGCGCAGAATTAGGATTGGTGCTTAGCACCCTCTGCCACCCACAGTATTTGTGATTTGCAGAGTATAGATGTAGATGTAGATTCTCAACAGTAAGGTCCAAAAAATTATTTTCTCTAAGTTATGGATTATAAAATGAAAATTCACAACATTTTAAACTGTCGCTGCTCTCTTAAACCAAAACACTGGATTTAATCTGTGGATCTGCATACAATTATTTCGAGCCCTTACTAAACCTTCTCAGAGATACATTTGTCCACCCCTCTGCCAAGATCACTGACTCCCCAATAAACGTTGATCAGATTCCAGTTACCAAACGAGGTAACCGATGCTTCACAAGAGCTAAAACATTGCGGTTTCACAGCTTTGTCTTCTGCTGTGTGCTGAGACTCTGATTCGGCGATTGACAGCCGCCCTCCTAGCAGCTCACCACTACTTGTAGATATCTCTCACTTTCAGGATATTGTGCAACCCAGCCGACACCTCGATAAGGTGCTGTTCTTCCATTAAGCCTCGGTGGTGCAACTTTTCTATTCGAGCTCCTCAAATCGTTGTACCACACTCAAAAAAGAAAGCCTAATATAGCCCAAAAATATTCAAATATATCCATAAATAAAATCGTAACGTTATAACATAGAGCATTCCATTTCAGAAATTATTGTGAATTCGACATTTATTGATTCACAGTTTCAAGAGTATACAGTGAATGTCTGATTTCTAGAATTACCTCCTGCCATATAAAGTGCAGTGACTGGTCATGTCTAAACAATGACATGTGTCATTGTTGACAGACGCTTTTTTTCACTGCCTCAACGGCGTTTTGTAGCCCCGCTACTGTATGTAGCTTAATCTACTGTTTCGAATAGATTGTATTGGATTCGCTATGATTCGCGTTAGGGAAAAAACCCAACTTTGACCGTTATAAACAGCCTTCATGGGAAACCCTTGAATGTTCTTATTAAGGATCACTTGTGGTAGTTGATCCTTTATATTGGTGTCATAATTGTGCTGAGTGGCACTTTGAATTTGTGCCATTCCATTGGGAGTACTGTACCTACTGACTCCAATCTGTCAACTTCTGGGCGGATAGTGTCAAGCCTGGTGAAAAATTTCTCTGCTTGTCGAAAAATTTCTGCATTGATGGTAGGCATGTTGGTGATCTCGTGAAGAAGGTCTATTGGCGTGTAGATGCTAGCATGGCTAATCATTCTTAAGCATCTGTTCTGCACTCTTTGTAAGTGTAGCAGGGTAGATTTACATGCAGTTCCCAAGACCTGGCAACCGTACATAATGAAGGGTAGGACAACTGATTTATATATTCTGATTTTTGTTTCGAGTTTCAAGTCGTTGCTCAAGAAGATTGGTATCAGATTCATAACCACGGCTAGGGCTTTTTTCCTTGTGTCGAGGACATGTTGACGGAAGAGTAGTTTACGGTCTAACGTTATCCCCAAGTACCGGTGCTCGGTAACCCAGGGTAACCTTTGCCCCATTAGCTCCAACTGTCTGCAGGTTTGGTCGTTTAGTTGAGAAGTACACGGCGGCACATTTAGTAGGGTTCACCTTCACCTTATTTTCTCGACACCAGAGACTCTGATACTGCATCAAAAAACAGAAACACTCGGTGTGGGAGAGACATATCCGTGGGGACAATGTGGTGAAATTTGGCACTGATGGGATGTGGAGTAGAAAACTGACACGAGTGTCCCTGCTAACAAAATGCCACCGACGGCAGCACCTCTCCTGGGCTCGTCAACATGTCGGTGGGACGCTAGACGGGGGCGTGGTGAGACGAGTCGGAATTCCAGTTGGCTGGAGCTGACCGCAGGGTCCGAGTGTGGCGCAGTCCCACGGAGCCTTGTACAGAGGTTTTCTGGAAGGCACTGCACGCGCTGCACGCGTCGCCGCTTTCGTCGGCACTCTCGTGAGTCGCGTGACAGGTTTTCTTACCTCACTGCAGGCCGACGACGGCAGCACCTCTCCCGGGCTCGTCAACATGTAGGTGGGACGCTAGACGGGGGCGTGGTGAGACGAGTCGGAATTCCAGTTGGCTGGAGCTGACCGCAGGGTCCGAGTGTGGCGCAGTCCCACGGAGCCTTGTACAGAGGTTTTCTGGAAGGCACTGCACGCGTCGCCGCTTTCGTCGGCACTCTCGTGAGTCGCGTGACAGGTTTTCTTACCTCACTGCAGGCCGACGACGTGAATCGAAAGACTTTAAACGTGGTGTGGCAGTAGTTACGGGACATTCCATTTGGGAAACTAGTCTCGAGTTCAACTTTGTCCGATTCACAGTAGCACAGTGTGTGCCGTCAAGATGCAGTTTCCGACATTACCTGCCACCGTGCAGAACAGCGGCCGACCTCGTCTGCTTAATGACCGAGCGAGACTGGTGGCGACTAGGCGACGCTGCGTCAAGCAACAGTCGCAGTCAGAGGAGCACGTACGACACACGTGTCCGTGCCGACAGTGCAGCGTTGATTGGACATGGCAGCAGAAGACCGACACGAGAGCCCCATGGGACGGCGCAGGTTCAAATCCCCGTCCGGGCATCCAGATTATGGGTTTCTGTGACTTCTCCAAATCACTCCAGGCGAGTGTCGTGATGCTTCCTTTTAAAAGGCCATGGTCAAATTCGTTCCAGTTCCTTGGCCCCATTCCTCTGCCGCTTCTAATAACCTCGACGTTGACAAGGTGTAAAGCCATAAGGAAAAATCGCAAAAAACCCAAAAAACAAAACAAAAAACTATTTCTAACTAAATGTCTCTCCTGGTCTCATCAATATATCGGTTAGATCAGCGTTTCTCAGCCTTTTTCAATCTCAACACCAGTAAATTGTCAAAAATAATGCTGCCGTCCACTAACTTATATAGGCCTTATTTTTTACGTATGTGTATATTATAAACATCTAGGGCATTTTTATGGTACCTTTACAACATAACTGAAAAGAGGTTTTGAGTACCTACAGACACACAGTTTTGAAAATGGTAGTGAACTACTAAATGTTAATTACATATCGACCAGACTGTTAATATTTAGTAACCAAATGAATAATGAATAGGCTGGATGAAGGAATCTACATGCTCAAAATAAAATAAAAGACACTCGACCTTACACCTTTTCCCGCTTATTGCTTTATACAGCATTAATATGGTGTCTACATTTATAACATCCTGCCCGCGGATATCAGCTTCAGAAACGCTGTGTTAGACCATTGGGGAAAAAATTGGCAGGCATTGGGAACTACCGACAGAACTGAAAATTTTAAAACTATGGATATCCTAATATCATCTCTGTTAACGAGGTCATGTGTGATACGGATTTTTGTAGCTTCTGCTGGCTACAGAGTTGCCACTGTTCTGTTGGCCAGCTGAAGGAGGCATCTACATCTTGGCCTCCTGCCCCTCGGACCTGACGAGAGCCGCCGCCATGCACCGTCGAGCAGACCAATCTGTCGAGCCAACCGCCCCCTGCGCCTGTGACTGTTGAGGCACAGCCGAGGGTGAGGGTCAAGAGGGCCAAGCTCCGGCAATGTTTCAACTGCCAGCTCCATGGGCATGAGGCGCAGATTCACCAGATGTGGGGCCGAACATCGTACGACCGAATGCACCACCGTCAGGGAAGAGGCAGTCTGCTGCAACTGCGGCCTAAACCGTGCAGCCTGCTTCTCTGGCTGCGAAATGAAGAAGCAGCTTCGAGCGAAGTATCGCTCTAAAGCTGTCACGGCGCCCAGGGGAGCCCAGCAGGAGACCAGCTCCAGCAAGCCACCCCGCACCGATAGACCGGCGACCACGCGCGAGCTCCATACGCGGCCCGCTGCGCGTCACCGAGACCAGCCCACGACGGCAGGGTTCATTCCGGACTCTAGCACCAGCGTCCGTGTACTCGGGTGCTACACCGCTAACGCTGTTGTGTGCTTCCGTGTGCGCGGGATCTGCCCGCTTGCTGGCGAAGGAGATGGTGTGCGTAGCCTTCTGCTTCTTTGGGGATTCCTGCTGTCCTCCCTCCCGAGGTCTTAGGGATTTACCACTTCAAGGCCCACTCCTATGGGAGTGGAACCCCCCAGAGAGAGCGTAGGGTTGCTCTTGGGCTGGAAACCCAGTGGTGATAACGAAGGCCCAAGAGCGACATCCCCTACCCCCGACGCCATGTTGATGACTACCAGCTCCAGTAATGACTTCTTGGGTTTGGGGAATGACCGCCAGTCGAGCGACAACGAACAAGACCTGTCAGAAGATACCGACTCAGAATACAACCCTTCAACAACGCAGGAATCGGCCGGTAAGTAACAATTGAAAAAGAGAGTCACAGAACTCGTCAAAAAGACTAATAAAAAGTAGAAAAATCAGCCAAAGATCCGTGCTACTACATCATTCCCGGTTCCACATAGCTGGCATATGTTCAAGCTACCTGACTTGACGAGGCCACCGAACAAACCCCTACCACAAAAGGTGAAGAAAGAAACCCCACGCTGGAAAACGATTGACGCCACCCAGCACCCAAAGTACCAGACGAAGAAGGTTTCATCCCCCAAGCCGAACAGCCAAAGCTTCTCCAGCTCTGGACCAGGACCAAACTATCAAACTGTCCAACCAGTTTCAGCCCTTACAAAGTGAGTCATTACCACCAAAAAGAAGGAACAACATACCCCCAATCGTGGCACAATTTGATGATATCTACAAAAATCTACATGACTGGGTGAACATTGTTGCTAAAAGCCCATTCACTGCTAAGACCACCGGAGGGGATAAAATTAAATTCACCTTCACGATGGTTGAGGATTAAAGCAGTGTTACTAATCTGCTCACAGAAAACAACACGCCTACTATACCTTGCCTGCAGGGGCCGTGAAGTTACTGAAGGTCATCCTTACAGGCAAACCACGCTCTTTCCCGACCAGTGATCTTAAACAACAACTCTTGGATCTAGGTTTTGAGATGTAGATTGTGACACAACTGAAGAGACCAGGAACAAATGTAGTCATGCCCCTGTTCTTGGTTGTTGCACCGGACACACCAGAGAACAGGCGACTTTTTGGCCTAGAGCACACATATGCCAATTAAAGATCTCAGCTGAGACACTAAAGTCAACCTCAGGTCCAGTGCAGTGCTACAAATGTCAGTTGTTCGGACATGTAGCCAAACACTGCAATATGAAACCTGTTTGTGTAAAATGCACAGGAGCACATGACTCCAATGACTGCACTACCCAGAAGCGCCGCGATGCAGCCAAATATAGCAATTATGGAGGAAACCATGTTGCGAGCTACATAGGCTGCACTGCATACAAGACGGCGCGCGATGGAATGAGAGGCACCAGAGCCTCCTACTACAAAGAGAAGGAACCACCAGATTCCAGTAGGGAAGCTGGAAATACACCTCAACCTAAAAACAAAGTGTCACCTACCTCCCACAAGTCAAGGCAGTTGACAAAGAAGAGTGATTCCGTGGAACAGCCTAACCGGCACAGGGATGAAAATCCCCTTACAGTCACTACTGGAGATGATCATCTTACATCCCCTAAAGCAACAACCTCCAAGACCACAAGCACATCCACTGATTACACCAACTCACCAAAACCCGACCATACGCCAAAAACGAACCACACTAAAGAACTCCCTCCTGCTACTATAACTCGCAACCGTCGCCGTAACCGCCCCCCGGTGGACCCGAACAAAATATCGGCCTCGACAAGCTCTTTAACATGATGGATAAAGTCGTCAACACTTCATTGATTCTTGTTGAAATGATGAATCGCCTACCTGCAGAAATATAGGCAGCAGTAAAGACAGCCTCAGCTATTACCCCCAGTGCTAAATCACCTAACCATGGCTAGAAGACCACACATACATGGTCTCTCCATTCGTGTTTGGAATACAAACGGGTTGTTCCCACAAATTGGTGAATTTAGACAGTTCATGGCTGAACACAATACCGATGTGGGTCTAGTCTGTGAGACCCACCTCAAAACCAGCTCTTCGTGCCTCTATCGCGAAGTACTACTGTTACAGAACAGATCGTCTTACCGCCGGTGGAGGCGTGGCTATATATGTAAAATGGGACTTCCTCACCACGAAACACCATTACCACAGCTTCAAAACATCGAGGCAGTCGCCATCCAATTACACATGGCCAATGGAGACATCAATGTAATCTCTGTCTACCGTCCACCAAGAGGCCCCTTCTTAGAAGGCGATGCAGTAGCCTTAGCATCAACAACCGGCAAACTCATCATTGGCGGGGACCTAAATGCAAACATCCGGACTGGCACTGCATGAATCCAAACCAAGCTGGACAAGTACTAAGAAGAATTATAAGCAGGCACAACATGTGTGTGTGGGCTCCAGACGAGCCTACGCATTACCCAAACAGCAGAGGCAGACCAGACCTCCTCGACGTATTAATAACGAAGAACTTCAGAGGGTTCATCGCAGCTTCGACTGTCGACGCCCTATCTTCAGACCACCTGCCAGTTATTTTCCAGGTTGGAGTAGGCATCTGGCAACCTTAGGGCAGGCCTAATTACGCTTACAGAACAACCAACTGAGGAAGATATAAAGAACTAATAACGGTAGCTCTAGCCCATCCTTCAGCCGACAATTTACCCAGACACAATACTTGACGTCTTTGAAAGCGCAGTGTCAAACGCCATATCTGCCACCACCGCAATGAAAAGGAATAGAAACCAATCATCACAGCTTTCACCTCATCTGCTGGCCGCCATCAGGCACAAAAACAGGATCGCTAAGAAGTGATGGCTCACTAAGAACCCAACCACCAGGAAACTACTTAACCGATTACAAAAGGAACTAAAAGTTTCTCTAAGTGAAGACCGTAATCCAGAATTGGAGACCCATCTAGCTATGCTACAACCTGAAGACGGCACTCTATGGAATCAGACAAGATGGTTCACGAAGAAGAAAAACCATATTCCTCCACTCCTAGGAGAGCGAGGCCATCTTTACCACCCGGGGAATAGGCCAAAGCCTTGACTGACGTTTTCGAAAAAAAAAATCCATCCAGCTCCCGGTGATCAGGTCATAGTAGAAGCTGTAAACGATCGCCTTAAAGTCATCCTGGAAGCAGACAATGACGAGGACCATAATATCAAATATTTCTCTCCCCAAGAAGTCTTCAGCTGCTTTACAAATTTACATCCAAAGAAAGCCCCAGGTTGAGATAAAATAGGCAACAACTGCCTGCGCAATCTTCCACCTGTGGCGGTCGATAACCTCGCCAAGCTTTGCATCACCATCATTGACACCAAAATATTTTCCAGCCGGTGGAAACAGGCTGAGGCAGTTCCGATCCACAAAAGCGGAAAGAACCCTTCAGTCCCACAAAACTACAGGCATATTAGTCTGCTGCCTGCGGTAAACAAGGTATTTGAAAGACTCCTGCTCAAACATCTGAATCTGCACATAGACTGACAAAAAATTCTTCCCAACCACCAATTAGGTTTCCGCAGAGGACACTCGACTACCCAACAGCTGATGAGGGTGATCGAAACTGCCACAATAGCCTTTAGCTACAGAGAATACTGCGGTCTAGTCCTCCTAGATATCTCTAAGGCCTTCGATTCGGTTTGGCACTCCGGACTCCTGTCCATGCATCATGCCAGGACAATACGTTAACTGCTGAAATCTTACCTAGAAGACCGCTACTTCAGGGTTGGAGTCGGAAACACCATCTCGACCAAACGATGAATCCAGGCCGGAGTACCGCAGGGATCGGCCCTGGGTCCAGTGTTATATTCCCTCAATACGGCTAATGTACCAACT
Organism: Vandiemenella viatica; assembly: GCA_031002005.1. NCBI lineage: Eukaryota > Metazoa > Arthropoda > Insecta > Orthoptera > Morabidae > Vandiemenella > Vandiemenella viatica. Next base: position 187,048,158 of record JARYHS010008075.1, read on the forward strand.
CAAGACAGGGTATCCACTGCAATATACGTGGACGACGCAGCCTATTTCGCCCGCAGCTTCAGCAAGGCGATAGTCATCCGACGCCTGCAGGAGATACTGCAAAAGGCAGAGGCCTGGGCAAGACGATGGCGTATAGAAATAAACCCAGCCAAATCACAAGCAATAATTCTAACAGGAAGGACAGGACCACGAATACATCAGCAGACAGATCAGAATCTTAAACTATATAACAATATAATACCCTGGTGTAAATCCATACGATACCTTGGAGTAACACTGGATTGCAGTCTTACTTGGAGGGCCCACGTTGAAGACCTGCGTAAACGCGCCAGCGCCAGACTACAAGCACTGTACCCCCTGCTAAACAGGGACAGCAATCTCTCCGCGCCCATAGGTGTACGAATATACTGTACACTGGCCAGGCCAATACTGGAATACGCCTGCCCCGTCTGGGGACACACAGCCACGACCGTACTCAACAGACTACAGACAATCCAGAACCGAGCCCTGAAGAGAGCCTTACACCTAAAGTTCAGATTCTCCACTACAGCCATTCATGAAGCAACGAAAATACCAATGCTCCAAGACAGATTTAGGGAACGAGAGATGAAATTCTATAAAGCAGCACAACAGTCATCAAACCCACTTATAAAAGAACTGGACAAGTCCACACGTCAGACACCAATTGCCAGTACCTTATATATATATATATATATATATATATATATATATAGAGAGAGAGAGAGAGAGAGTGAGAGAAACCTCAAACCAAAACTAATCATGCCACAAATTTAACAATTCACGCCATAAGCCTAAGACAAACCATAACTGACGTCTCAAAACATTCATAATTAATAGGAGTAAATGTCGAAAAGACAAAGCCTCCAAAATACAGGGTGTTTCAAAAAGGACTTTACAACTTTGAAAATTCATATAAATTTTATGAAACAAGGTACAGAGCCGGTTTTGGTGTTGTTTTAAAGGAAAACACTTCAAGTTTTTTTTTTTACCTTAAACTAAATATGTTCTATGTAGCTTCCGTTGGTTATTCTGCAGACATCCCATTGGTAGTCGATTTCTTTCCAGACTCGCACTAGCATTTCAGGTGTAACTTGCTCAGCAGCAGCGTAAATTCTTGCTCTAAGTTCAGGTAGAGTGGCCGACAAAGGAGGTACGTACACCATATCTTTTATGAAACCCCAGAAGAAAAAATCTAGCGGTGTCAGGTCTGGGGAACGGGGGGGGGGGGGAGGGGCCTGCAATTGGCGCATCAGGGCCAATCCATTGACCTGGAAAACGGTCATTGAGAAAATCCCGGACGTCAGTTAGATAGTGTGGTGGTGCACCATCTTGCATAAAGAAAACATTTCGTTCTCGGTCATTCTCATCGATCAAAAATTGTTGCAACATATCAAGGTACACTATCCCGTTGATGGTTCTCTCTTGGGAAAAAAAGGGGCCGTACATTTTCCTCTTGCCCAACGCACAAAAAAAACGTTCACTTTAGGGCTATCACGAACATGTTGCAATGTTTCATGTGGATTTTCACTGCCCCAAATCCTACAGTTATGTGTGTTAACCTTGCCACTTAAGTAAAAAGTTGACTTGTCAGGAAAGATTATGTTGTCCAAGAAATGTTCATCATGATCCACTCGATTTAACATATCCGCACAGAAGCTCCTACGTGCAATCTTATCAGTGTCTTTAATTGCTTGTAAAAGCGAATATCGGTATGGTTTCAAATGCAAACGTTTTCTCAACACACGCCAAACCATCGTATGTGGGACTTGCAGCTCACGAGATGCACGCCGGGTCGATTTCGTAGGGCTGTTGAAAAAACTTTTTCTCACTTGCTCAACGACCTTGTCAGATGTGCTTGGACGACCTGAGGATTTTTAATGTTTTACTGAGCATCCTGTTTCTACAAAACATCTATGCCACTCATAAATTGTAGGCCTACTAGGAGGATCTTTAGCGTATTTGGTACGAAAATTACGCTGAACTGTTGTCGCAGACTTCGATACTTCAAACCAAAACACACAGCTAGCACGCTCAGGTCCAGTGCGGCGCGATTAGGCACTAGCGGACTACGCGAGTCAAAACTTGAAGTTTTTTCCTTTAAAACAACACCAAAACCAGCTCTGTACCTCGTTTCATAAAATTTATATGAATTTTCAAAGTCCTTTTTGAAACACCCTGTACATTCCCAATCGAAAGAAAAGGGCAGCAAATGGCATGACGACGACGGGTTCAGCCGGCCAACGTGAAGGTCTGCCAGCGGGGACCTGCCACGCCTGCTGTACCGGACCCAGTGACCAACTGACGGCAGTGGTGACGCTGCTCACCCAGCTAATCACCGTCCTCATTCCACGAGCGTCTACAAAGTAGACTCCAGTACAACCACATGACATAAAAAAAAAGCCAAGTCCAAAAAATTAACTCAGACAAGTGAAGAAGGAAAAATTCCTGGCTCACGGAAGACAGTGTGGGTTAAGCTCAGACAGATGAGGTGGTGATGATGATCAAAACAGAGCTGTAAAACGAGCACTTCATTTGCCTTTCGATTTTCCTACTAAAGAACTACACGTTTTATCAGGTACCCCTACATTGTTAGACAAATACAAAACAATAACCCAAAAATTTTGGAACAAGGCGTTTAAGACGCCGAACGAAATTATACGCAACCTAGGTCCGTACGAAGTTGAAGGACTACGCCATAAGAAACCTAAATCCATCCTCACGGCATAAAACCTCAGAGATCAGTACACACAACTAACGTAGCAGAACGCAAGACTTATTTCATGTAAAAATTAGTAATATTACTCAGTCGAAACAACTAACAATGTCAACCACCAGTCATCAATCCTCATCAAAAACACTAGGGGCAGATGTTGTCAATGAACCCGCGACCGGAGAGATAAACTTTCGGATGTAAGCGCTTCACCCGATGAGCTACCAGACTGGTTTTAAAGTATAAAAGGGGATAAGAAATATAAAATCGGATAAAAATTGTAGGTTTCTATGAACAACGTTGACAGAAATTAAGGTGAAGGGGGAAAGGAGGAGAAGGTTTAGGTTTTCGCAAATCAAACGTAAACAGTATTTTTCTATTTGTTTTAAAGTATACACATGCAAAGTTCCATCAAAATTGGATAAAAAATATGGGATTGTATGAAGAACAATAGCAAAAAAATCTCATTTTTGTATATTACATATAAGTATGAGATATACTTTGCTGTCCAAGCGCAACGCGCCATTCTTGTAGCTACAAATACAGGAATGAAAGGATACTCCTGCAACCACACATCATGTCCTACTATGTGACAAAATTTTATACCAGTAAAAGTCTCACGATTTTCGAGATATTGATTTTTTAAATATTTTTTCGAAACATGTGACTGTTCAGTTTATTCCACGCCATTTCAAAAATTAAGACTTTTTGCTTAAGAGCAAATGGCGGCCATTTTGAACAATTTTTATAATTAACGAAATAAAAAAAAATATTACTTGTATTTATTCTATTATTTGTATGTACCGTCAAATGGGGATACTTTGACCAATATTTTCAATTTATATGCAATATCAGAACATACATAAACATTTTCATCAAACTAAATATGGCATTTTGGGGGCTAGGCATATACCTACTGAATGATATACCTAACTTTATTTAAAAGCATATATATCAAGAGAAATAATTTTTATTGTCACCGGTCAAAGTTAACCTATGGTTGGGGTAACTTTGACTGCTTCCACAGAATTAATGAAAACTACTTACCTGGTCAAAATATCCCCGCAGGAGTGTAAATTGACCAACAATATCATATGTAAACATGAATTAAAATTTCCAAAAAATTTTAATGAACCACAATGAGGCTACAGCATAATTATTGTAAGCCGTATACCATTTATAGTAATATACACAGGTATTTAACTAATTATGAACTAAATGAAAAATGAGCTAGCAGTATTCTCCATATATTCAATTTACAGAAAGCCTTCAAGTTCTTTTTCTGAGAAATGTAAACCACGCTTCAAAACATCTGGTTTACTAAGAATGAAAGATACTTGCTCAAGTGATATGAAGCTGTCATCTAACACTTCTGGCCATACAAACTTTCCTTAGAAACCTAACCAGAAATTCTGTGCCATTTGTCTCTTGGATTTCACCCACAAAGTATTTGTGGGTCTTGTGTGTTGTTGGCACACGAGCAATCACAAAATCATTGGTTTTAACACTTTGTGGAATTGTATTTGAACTCCCCAGAACTCCAGCAGTGTCATCAGCCATTCTGTCTACATTATCATCATCTGTGAAAAACAAATAAAATAAAATAACCTAGGTGGGCTTGGGTACGTTCAGAAATATCCGTGAAAGAGCTGCTCAAACTTTTTCGAAATTTTCGGTCAAAGTAAGACATGGAGTCAAAGTATCCCCACTTCACGGTACCTTTTTTTAAATCATTATCAACATTTTTTTACTACATGTTTAAAATGCACAATGGTCTCTTTAGAAGATTGAACAAATAATTTTTAATGAAGTATAAAATAATTATAGGCCATTTACGATTCTTTATTAGATTTCTTAACGTTTTAGATAATTCAAATATCGTTGAGTAAATTAAAAAAAAAAAAAAAAAAAAAAAAAACAGGGTTGAAAAAAACTTAATTGCTAGAAATGGCATGGAATAAACTGAACAAAGTCATGTAGTGATGTGACTTGGTTGCAGGATTATCCTCGTTCACAATTGGTTTAAGGAACATTCCGGATAGTTGCAGTGGATGGTTTGGGCAGCTAGACACGAGTCCAATATAACACACGGGACGTGACAGACATACGAGTCCGTGCGCCGGCAACACTTGAGGAAGCAGGGCTGAATGTTCCTGCAGCGAGTCAGGGCAGGTGTCTGCAACTTCAGTGAATGTTTCGTGTCAGCGAAAGCGAATCGTTTGTGCATATCGCATTTCCTTCGAACATCGCCACTGATCCATCAACCACACTTGTGATAGAGGTATCGTTCTGCCACCTCGGATTTCAATAGTTTTGTCATATGTGGAAGGGCCTTAAAGTTGAGCCCTAAATATTTCTGAAGTGAAAACTTCTATACACGCGCTGTAGGCTGGGGGTAAATCTATGAATTCGCCATGACGTGTTGCGAGTATGGTATGCGCGTTGTACGCTTTGTGGAACACACAGTTTTTATCCGATTTTGATGGAACTTTGCATACTTTAAAACAAATACAAAAATACTGTTTACATTTGATTTGCAAAAACCTACTTCCCCCTTCACCAGTTGCTCTACTGTGTTTATAAGGGCGGGATTCTGGAAAAATGTGAGAGTTCTCTCCTTGCCCGAGTCTGTAGCCCCCCCCCAAACCAAACAAACCAAAGTCTTAGCCCCCCAACCAAAATCCTGGATCCGCTACTGCCCCTCACTTTAATACCTACCAAAGTTATTCATAAAAAAGCATAGTTTTTATCCGATTGTGATAGTAGTCAGCACGCGTGCACTTCAAAACAATGCGTTCTGGTAGCTCAGCGGTTAAGGCGGTAACTTCCGAAAGTTTCTCTCTCCGGTCGCGGTGAGCAGGAATTTTAAGGAGTTGTATTTGACTATATGAGCTACGCCGGAACTTTCCATGGTTCTGATTCCACGTGAAACTGCAGGTTCCTGAGGAAAGGAATTAGCTTTCTTCCCTCTGACGCAATACCTTGGTACATCTCCTTCGGGAAGATTCGACAAACCGTCGGTCTGTGAACTAAGATAGATTTTTAGTTTTTGAAGTGAAAACTGCTGTAGGCGCTTTGGGAGAATTTTGATGGTTAACATCTTATGAGTCCACGTCACCGACATGCTAATGTTATCAGTTTATCTGTTACGATCTGGTGGCTCAGTGGAAAGGTCCCCGGTTCTAATCCCCGTCTCGGCGAAGATTTTCATAGAACCTTAACCCGACTATCCCCCCTGGCATAGCTTCCTGTGTACTGTGAATGATGGAATTCGTAGTTTTAAGTTTTCACTTCAGTCGCCAGGCCCCCAATCACTTCCAACTGGTTTTATTTTATAGAGTGAAAATTTCTTTGTTTCGTAAGGAAGAAATAAATCATTTTTTTTTGAATAAATTGGAAAAAAAATCTATGTAAAGGAATGAAATCACAGTTTACCCAACATCATAACTCCACTGTGTCATTTAGAAATTTCACCTCAAATCCCTTCGAAAAATGGTAAAACCTAACAAAAAGTATCAGCAGCGCATCAAACCTCACAGGCACTACATTTCTTCGAACAAATCGATGTTTTGTGATAATTGCAGCAATAATAAATTTGTTTTGCCTAAACTCCTCATTTTTCTCAATAAAAAATATCGAAATTTTCTCTCGACGCTCCAAACTATGGGTAGCTTGCATCTATACCTATAAAACGCCAGTCTTGGTCACAATGTAGCGTTGTCTGTAACGCTCTGACGTCACGTTTTCCGCCTCCGCTGCCCAACCAACAACGACCGGTGATGTTCGATGTTATGCGCGTTATTTAACAACAGTTCTATTTAGCTGAGCATCCACGAGTGAATGAGCTGCCAGCACACTAAAATAAAAGTATGTATTCCGTAAAAGTCGACATATTAATTATTAGTTGCTTTTCCGTAATTAAAATACGTCTGACGTAGATTTTTCTTATACACTCAGTACAGCGATACCATTGTTACAGTAAGCTAAGAAATATCTACATTACATCATTTACAACATTATGAGCGTTATTTGATGAAAATTGTATTCAGTTAGCAAAGAAGTGAAGTACTAAAATACTGCGCTCAACACGTCATTTATGATCGATGTAGATATTTTAAGCCGCTTTTATAATATACTCGAAGAAATGAATTGCCGAAACACTCAAATAAAAGTATGTAATGGGTTTAAATTAATATAGATATTAATTATTAGTTGCTTTTATTACTGATGGCACTATGTCAGACACATGTAAGTATTTCCAGTGCGTCAGATTTAGATCTCAATGCAGTGAATGTTTCGTACGCGGGTAGTAGAAGCTATGAATTCTGAACAGCAATATTAGTATAGTCAAAATGCCGACAGGACCAGAATGACAACTGACACATTATTTTTTTTTACATAACAACTCACAATGAATTTAGTTTTATAAATAATTTAAGCTGATTTCATAAGCTTCAACTTACTGAAGTTATTATTTGATGCGGATAGAAGTAGTTCGGTATTTATCGTGCTGAATGAGCCCTGAACCAGGAATAAAATCGAAATCATGCACTATAGCAAAAGGATTCGAGATTTCTATTTTTTTAATTTCATAGTTTCCTTAATCCCGACATCATTAATTCAGTACAAGTTCCAACTATATTGTTGTGTAAACTAGACGAAAATATGTACAAATCCAAAATAAGGTTATGTCCATGTAAGATTACTATGAGAATTACACAAAACAAGCAGAGATGTGCAAGATACCTCATAATAAGTATCTAGAATACAAGATAGTTTTAAGTAATGGATTTGAGATATCAGATACTTTTGGAAATGGTATTTTAAATACAAGGTACAAAATACGTATTTTCAAAATATTTTTTTTTAAGATTAAGTACTTTTTTTATATAACACATTTTTTTATTATTTTGAAACATGTTTCTTTGTTTACAATGTACAAGATGTTCTTTAAAATTTTAAATGAGACTTAAGGAAGTTAAAACCAGTTCTTCAAACATCTGATCGCTCATTTTTATTGTATAATTCTACCAACAGTAACATGAACAGTTATTTAATAATAATTATTATTATTATTACTGGCAAGTTAGCAAGTAGATAATGTTTCAGAACTAATTAAGTAACAAACTGTTATATTCTAATTGGAACAGCTCCTAATATAGGTGTAACCTCAACAATTGGAGTTCAAATTACAGATTTAATTTTATATCATTAAATTTGTTGATAACTTATACCACAATGTTTACTGCAATATTCTTAATAAACTAACTACCACGGTTTCAGCTATATGTAAATCAATAAAACTTACGATAAAAAAAACATCTTACAACAATCACACAAATTTGAAACTTATTTTTACATTTTAATATAAATAATTCTTCTCACTATCAATAATCCTAACAATTAAATTGACAATTAATTTTTTTAAAGAAATATAGTCTATATAACTTAGCTGGTTGTATAGCAAATAGGAGTTTCGTGAGCATCCTTCACAGAAGCTACCAACTGCCAAGCATTTCCTGCCATGGGGAGTATAATGTTGATATAAACCTGCTTAACTAAAATAAAAAATTAACACGATTCGCTTATTTATTTACTTACATTTCAATACCGTCGTCCTCGATTATGATTCAATAGTAATAATAATTCGACTTCGTAACACCCACCAAACATAATTTTACACAATAATTGGCGAGGAGAAAAGACAAGTTATTTGTTTGTTGTTTTCATAGTTCACAATGAAGGCAGGCAAAGGTAAGTAGGCCTTACAACCTTGTCCTTTGATATAGGTGAATAAATTTTACAAATGTGTTCCTTTGTTGTGTTTGTCTTTATGATGCCGCAACGAAAAAAATGCATAATTAGTATTTCCAAAATACATAGATAACAAGAAAAAGTATCTAAATACAAGATACAAAATAAATATCAAGGAAAGTATTTCAGATACAAGATAAAAATACGTATTTTGTATCTGTATTTCAAATACATTCCTTTCACTCGTAATTTTTAACGGACTTGGAGGCTAGTAATACTTATGAATATTAAAACTTAGTTTTCTGTATGGCGAGCGCTTGTGGGAAGGATATTCAGGGATCCATCCGGAATTTGCCTGGAGTCATTCCGGGGAATCGAGCACAAGCTGGCACTCGATTTCAGGCACAAGGGTGTGGGAAGATTTTCTTTGTTAGGTAAGGGTGTCAGGGATTGGAATGAGTTACCAAGGGGAATGATGAATAACCTACCGAAAATGTTAAAAGAATTTAAAGTTAAAATTTGTAGAGGGCAAATGTAGGTGAGTGAAGGATAGCGGGAAGTTGGGTGTGTAGGGAAATTGCCACCGGAGCGTGTGCTCCATTGCAATTAAATTAAATTAAACCGAAACTGAATTGGCGTACGGGGATTCGAACCCTCGTCCTCTGAAAGCCAGGTCCATCTGTACTACGGATGTCTCGATTTCGTGAATTGAAGACTGGATCACGTGATGGGTGCTGTGACAATATCTTCTCCCTAGCAGAGTAAGCGGACGTCGAGATAAGGAGATTAAATAGCCGAGCGACCGGCCCACTGGTGTCCCAGGTTGTACAAATATTTCGCGGACGCAACAGGTGTCAACACGGGATGTTTGCCGAGGGTGGCGCGCTGTTTGGTTGGCACACCTGTTTGCAGCCGGAAACGGAAACCCCGCGCCGGCGCTTTCTTTTGTTTTCGCAGTGTTGAAACAAAAGACGGGCGTGCCGCGTCCTCCCTCAAACAACCGACTAGCGCGCCGCGCCACGCAGGCAAGCACACACCGTGCGCCTTGTTGATTCAACACACACGCCGAAACCAATCAGGACGCTATCAGAGGAGGCTCTCAAATAAAATACAAAGCGACACCGAGAAGAGACTGTATAGAGGGTGAAGAGAGTGTACATGGCATATGTTGGTGATGGGGCATTAGTCAGAGAATTAGCAATAGTGCATGGAAGGGGAAAGGCGACCATGACCACAAGCTAGCGCTGGATTTCATGCATAAGAAGTGGAAAAATTTTCTTTTGTTGGTAAGGATGTCAGGGATTGGAACAAATTACCAAGTAAAGTGATAAATAATTTACAGAAAAGCGCTTAAGGAATTCAAAATTTGTAAATCGGAAATGTAAATGGGGGAGGACTTTAAGTCTCCGTTAATAAAACAAAATTTAAAAAAAAATAATAAAAAGGGGTAATTAGATGACTTGGGGAATTGTTACGGAACATTAGCTCCATCGCAATTAAAGTTAATGATAAAAAAATGATAAAATTTGGAGATGACTGTGAACACGTGCGGGAAGATAAGGAAAGAACGTATTATATCCGCGTAAGTTTCAAATGGAATGACCGAGTGTGGTGGGTGAGCGGTTAGCGCTCTGGCCTCGCATTCGGGAGGACGCTGGCTCGAATCCCCGTCCGGGCATCCAGATTTGGGTTTTCCATGGTTTCCCCAAATCACTCTAGGCGAATTCCGGGGTGCTTCCTTCAAAAAGGCCACGGCCGAATTCCTTCCCGTTCATTGTCCCAATCCCATCCCGCCTCTAATGACCTCGACGTCGACGAGGCGTAAAGCTATATGTAAAAATGTAAAATGGAAAGAAGATAAATGATTCATTGAGTTGGCTTGTCAGTACGTGGGTACAAGAAAGAAAGTGGTGTACAATTATAAGATGCAGAAGGAATTTCTTGGTGAAGGCCTGAAGTATAAAAATGTTGGCATAAGATTGGCTTATAAACTCAACAGGTTGTACGAAGAGTTTTGAAAACCCTCACTTGCTTGAGAGGGTGATGAGAGGATGTACCAGAGAAGTTAGGGAATATGGTTACAAATCTTTGATCAGACCACTGTTTGAATATGGTGGTGTAGTTTGGGAGCCACACTTTGAGTGTCAAATACAGGAGTTCGACGGGGTGCAAGATGGGCAGCTAGATTTGTAACTGATAAGATAAAGGAGCTGGAATGGAAGTCACAGGAGGGGGGTGAGAGAGAAGGCGTGTATTGGTGGAAGGATTAGGAGAAGTGCACGGAAGGGAGGACAGCTCTGCTGTGTTTCCGGTATCTCTGGTATTTGATTGATTTATCTCAAATTTCCCCGACACTGACCAAATGATTTAAATTTTTGTTGTCCGTTGAGATTCACGCAGTTTGGTTTCCTGCGCGTGGCAGCTTGGTCCATATTCTCTACGTGGGCAGTGATTTCCGTTGTGGTCTTCCATTCGTGTTTTGTTGCTGCTGTTTTCATTCGTATTTGCATTTCTATTTCCTTGGTTGTGGAGGTCAGACTTAATATTTCAGAGGCCTTTCTAGTGATGTGATGCGCAGTGAGGGATGAAATATTTCCGTGTTTATTTGAGCCATTATTCTAGGTGACAGACTGTACCCAGCACTGGATTAGCTATCACAGGACTCCAACAAGATGTCGCCAGGGCGAACCAAACTATACTTTACAATAATGTGTCATACTTAGTTTTTGGACCGTAAAATTGAACCTAAGCAAAAATTATTCGCAATTCGTGGAACGGGACGCTATTGTTCGTAGTTAATATCACACGACTTAATACTGGTCATAACAAAACAAAACAGAACGCACACACTCGAATCTAATTTCTTTTCGCTTACGGTGACAAAAAAAAAACTGCTGTACATGATGATTTATCAACTATAAAAAAATAACTGTTTCATATCTGCTGCTGTTCCCGCTATTTCAACTTTCACCTAAAGACTGATGGATGCAAAATGGCGTGAGAGAGAAACAGAGCGTCCTTAAATTTAATTAAAAATGAGTTTTTTTCATTTATTTATAACCTAGATTTGGAATGCGGTACACCAAATGAACAGGTACTTCCTAAGGACAACAAAATATCTCCGAGCGTGATGGGTGAGTGGTTAACGCTCTGGCCTCGCTTTCGGCACGACGCCGCGCCGGTTCGAATCCCCGTCCGGGCATCTTAATTAAAAGTCGTTAAAAACTTCAATATGTCAGAGGGACATTTGATCGATGTCGCACAATAGGAGCGTCGTTGCTTCAGGTTAGACTAGTAGGTTGTTCTGTTGAGAGTGCCAGTGCAGTTAACGCTATATCGCAGTGCAACTTACTACACGCTGAAAATACTGTACACGTGTTGTAGAAACGATTTTATCAGTTTCCACTGTTTTCTGCTTAGTTGTATTTATGCCAAAAAGATGTAGCAGACTCAAATCGCATTCATTGTCTCTTATCTCTAAACTTTGACAATACTCTCGCTTTTGCAATAGTTCTGTCTTCACAGTATAGTAACTGGCGACCGTTTGTATTGAGAGTTAAGACGGTAGCTGCGTGGCGCCTCGCATTCTTGGTTCGGCCGCCAAATTGCAGAGTTCTTGGTTTGCCGCTCATGCGCTCCCTGTAGTGATTACCCTAATCGTGGAGTCCGAACCACGGAAGCGTTTTGGCGCAAGAGGTGGACGTCGGGTTAAGAAACGAGGCGGATTCCAACCGCGAACTTTTCGATCTCCACTCAGGCACCAGACCAATCGTATTAAGATGTTTGGAAAATAATGTACCAAACATTACTATTACTCATATTATTACTCCGCGATTCACTAAAAATGGGACGAGCGAGGTGGGTGAACGGTTAACGCTCTGGCCTCGCATTCGGGAGGGCGCCGGTTCGAATCCCCGTCCGGGCGTCCAGATTTGGGTTTTACACAGTTTCACCAAATCACTCCAGGCGAATGCCAGGATGCTTCCTTCAAAAAGGCCATTTAAAAAAATAAAATTAAAGTGGGTGGTGGAGGGTGCATTGCACAAGTCCTAAAGTGTAACCCTTTGTCCATAGGAAGGGATATACGGGATATGGACGGAGGCGCTTATGGTCTATTTTTAGGAACCATCCCGGCATGCACCTGGAGCGATCTGGGAAAACCATGGAAAACCCTGATCAGGATGGCCTAAGTGATTCCCGAGAACTACTTCCGTCGGATTCTAAGTTTTCTCGCCCGGTAACTCCTTCCTTATACCATTCCCTAATCGCTCATGGAAAAAGGAGTATATAAATAAATCGGTTCCGGCCCTGATTTCTCTTATTTTCTCAGTGATTACTAGATATGAATATTGCTGAACATAAACAAGATTTTATGGTTTAAATATTCCAGAATTTAGAGCCTATATTAGCTATTAATTTGGATTATAACTGCAAACTTTTTACAATTTACGAAAAAAAGTTCGAAATCTGTGCGTGAATACGAATGGGTTTAATCCTTAAAAAATGTAAAATGGCTTACTGCTTTTAAAATAGGTTAATTTCTTCGATTGTTGATTAATGGCTTATAAATTATGTTTTATCTCGTCTCGATTCAGCGTCATGGTCAAGATTTTAGACGTAAACATTGGAATAAATAGCAATGGAAATTTTTTCAAGAAGCTCTGAAAGAATTTAAAATATACTAACAAGGGGACCTTACGGTCTTGGAAATTCAGTTCGGGATTAGATTCGCAGGTCAAGGGTGTCCACCCAGTAAAGTAGTAAAGCGCACTATCCATGCCAGCACAGTGAAGTCTAACACATTCGACAGGTGGTACGAAAATGTTTCAAAATTTTGCACTTGTTGGAGAGAGTGATGAGGGGATGTACGAGAGAAGTAAAGGAATTAATTTATTTTTTAAAAAGTTTTTTTAAGTTGCTTTAATTAGTTACATGTTACTGAAAAGGAGATCAACGTTTTTCAGCTGCAAAATTTTTTAATTTTTTTAAACTATGAAACGCTATGAAAAGCAGACTTAATGAATGTATCATGCCAATTAATTTGGTAGCAGTTGCTTAGTCATTAAATCGTAGACATAACCACGAATTCCTTCTAATGGTATCTCTGGTCGCTGTTTCGTGAGCGAAGGCTGACACGTGACCTCGTTCTCCAGCCAATAGCTGTCGAGGTGAGTGGGTGACCTTATATTAGATGAAGCATGGAAAGATATGACAATGAGCACAAGGGTGTAGGGAGATTCTCTTTTTTAGGTAATGGCGTCAGGGATTGGAATAAGTTACGAAAGAGAATTGATGAATAATTTACTAAATACGTCGAAAGAATTTAAAGTTAAAATTTGTAGAGGGCAAATGTAGGTGGGTGCAGGAAAGGGGGAAGGTGGGTGTGTAGGGAAATTGCCACCGGAGCGTGCGCTCCATTGCAATTTAATTATATATTATTAAGACTGCAGAAAACTCGATCCGGGTTCGATGTTACCTCGGGTGACTTTTAACTCTCCTGGACTTCAACACAACGATCATGTTTCAATGAATTGATTATTGCGTACTTATAAAATTGATTTCCTCCTTTTTTTATTTCTTCTTCCCATTCGAATAAATATTCATTCGTTTTTAACCGGCTGAATACTTTTTTTGTGATGTTTGAAAATTCCAAATGAGGTAAACCTTTGCGATATTAGGGAGTGTACAGGGCATATACTGGTGATGAGGCATGGAAAGATATTGCAATTGGTATGAAAAGTAGTGCATGGAAGGAAAAAGATGACCATGACCACAAGCTGGCACTCGATTTCAGGCACAAGGGTGTGGGAAGATTCTCTTTTTTAGGTAAGGGTGTCAGGGATTGGAATGAGTTACCAAGAGAAATGATGAATAATTTACCGAAAACTTTGAAGGAATTTAAAGATAAAATTTGTAGAGGGCAAATGTAGGTGGGTGCAGGATAGGGGGAAGATGGGTGTTTAGGGATATTGCCACCGGAGCCTGTGCTCCATTGCAATTAAATTAAATTTAAAAAAAAATACTTTAATTTTATAATCCAAAGAAGATTGTGTAGCTATATCCTTTCTTTTTCTGGCTCATATTCATCTGATGACCTGTGGTCTTTGACTTTTTCAAAAGGTTCCTCGTCACAGTTTTCAATTTCATGAGCAAATTCTTCATCAATTAAGAATAGTTTTTTCAGCCGGCATGTCTACAGTAGGTTTGTAACTTTCTTCACCCATCAACATTGCTTCATAAGAAATTTAATAAGTTGAAGATTCCGATGTAATCAAATTATTTTTAACAAGCAAGCTATTGTAAAAAACAACGTCAACTTTTAACCTCAAGTTCGACATTTCACTGTATAATCACTCTTCACTGATTTCATCTACAGCTTCTGATACTTTGCGATTTCTACATAAACAGACATTTTCAGTTCACAATATTTTAAATATTCGGATAATATTTTACAGCACAGAAAGTTCGAATCTCTACGATAGTGAATAATGAAATATTATCTTTAATTCACATTTTAAAGTCATTTAATAAATAAAGAATAATTATGATTTATATGATAATATTTTAGGTCGTTAACTTTATTTAAAAGTTGTTATAATTTTTAAAACAATTTAAAAAAAGTTACCCGCTGTAGCATCGAACCTGTATCGCCGGCATGGTATGCGTGTTCGCTGCAGACTCGGACACTTTCGCTGTGCTGGCATGGCGTGCAAAGTGACCAGTTCGTGAACTGCCCGTAAAACTTTAGAGCCTTTCTCTCGTAATCTTGTGTCTAGTGCGCTTTACTACTTAACTGGGTGGACACCCTTAAAGTATACTACTAACCTGCGAGGTCTCGTCCCGGACTGAATTTCCGAGATCTTAAGGTCCCTTCGTAAGAGATGCTATCAGAAACATTGCGCTGACAGAATCTGAAGTTTGAGTTCATGCAGCGAGCGTGGTGCAGGAGCGGTATCGCTCTGGCCTCGCATTCGGGAGGACGCGGGCATCGACACTTGGGTTTTCCGAAACCACTCTAGGCGAATGCCGGGATGGTTCCTTCAAAAGACCATGGCAGAATTCCTTCCGATTCCTTACGTGCAGTCCTTCCCTCCTCTACTGTTCTCTACGTTGAAAGACTTAAAGCGAAGAAGAAAAGGAAGTTCGTGAAATGGGAAAGTGGAGGAGTTGGAAAATCGCTGCATCGGAATTAAATCAAGACAACATGTGGCGTGACGAATTAGGTGCCCCTAGGTCGCCATACGACAGTGCAGCTTTTCGTCGTCATGATTAGGGTTCGGATCTTTAGTACAAGTCGTATTTTTTTTCTGCCTTCCTGCTGAGTAAAACACTGATTGAACGATTGTGATTGTATTTAAATGTATTTTATACAGCATATAAAAGCATGTTTAGGACACTTTCGTAGTTTTGGTAATATTACGATAATATTTATGATCATATGGTCATATTTTGAGGAAAAATCTGGTAATATTTTTAATAATACCGGGAATTCACTACAAATAGATGAGAAGAAATTAAGGTAATTATTCATGAACTGTACTCCTATTACACATTGGAGAGAAAAACCAAAATACGTCTCTGAATTGGTCAGAATTCACCAATAAAGAATTAAAGTTATGCATTATTGTCACTCTCTAAACTTCAATGTTTCGGCTGTGTCGATCCGCGTCAAACAATGTCTCAATGAAATACTTGCGAAAATAATCCTGAGTCATCGTTAAATCTGCAGTGGATCAGTGAATACTGCCATGCCGAAAACAAAATATTCTGAAAGTGCGAAATTACAGAGTTACGTTAGGGAATTTGGACAGGAATATTTTAGGAGAGAAGAAACAGTTCTTTTCTGTAAATTATGTGAAATTAAAGTGACAACAAAACAATTTAAAATTTAATTTCCCAATCGTGAAGTGAGTGCAAAGTTTTCGGTAAATTATCCATCATTTCTCTTGGTAACTCATTCCAATCCCTGACACCCTTACCTAAAAAAGAGAATCTTCCCACACCCTTGTGCCTGAAATCGAGTGCCAGCTTGTGGTCATAGTCATCTTTTCCCTTCCATGCACTACTTTTCATACCTATTGCAATATCTTCCCATGCCTCATCGCCAGTATATGCCCTGTACACTCCCATGACCCTCCTCATCCTCCTCCTGTCTTGCAATGAATCCCATTCCAGCTCCTTTATCATGTCCGTCACTGATTGCATTCTGCGATAATTTCCAGAAACAAATCTAGCAGCCCTTTTTTGCACCCTCTCCAACTCCTGTATTTGATACGTAAAATGAGGGTCCCATACTACACTACCATATTCGAGCAATGTTCTGACCAAAGTTTTGTAACCCAATTCCTTAACTTCTCTCGTACATCCCCTCATCACTCTCTCCAACAAGTGCAGAACTTTGAAACCTTTTCCTACCACCTGTCCTATTTTGATGTAGCTATAGTAAATTTAAATGTTTTCTTTTGTTTGTCACGTTTAACCTTTTTTAAGGTCATTTTTGTGTGCTTATTTCTCTTTTTTTTTTGAGGTCGTCATTGTTGGCGGCACTGCAGTGGGATGTCTTTTTTTGTTTAATTGCTTTACGCCTCGTCGACGGCCAAGGTCATTAGAGGCGGAATGGGACTGGGGACAAGGAACGGAAAGGAATTCGGCCATGGCCGTTTGAAGGAAGCATCCCGACATTCACCTGGAGTCATTTGGGGAAACCATGGAAAACCAAAATCTGGATCCCCGGACGGGGATTCAGCGAGATATTTTTTTTTTTTTTTTTTTTTTTTTTTTTTTTGGCATTTAGCATTAGTCTAATCTTGCCAGGAGCAGAGGGTAAGGATACTAGGTTTTAGTTATTAGTTTTTTTTATTATAATGACTTTAAATTAGGTTTTTGGTTTTTACAACGTAATTGTGTATTGAGTTGATAGCTTTTATGTCTGGATCTGAAAGAGTAGTCATTAGGGATATTATGTCTGTAATTTTGGGAGCTTTTCTTATTAATTCTTTTCTGGTTTCTTTGTATTCATCACATCTGAGAAAGTAATGATAGATATCTTCTATTGCCTCACAACTGGAACAGTTCGGCGAGTCCGTGATTTTCATAATGTGCTTTTTATCTTTTAATAGGGTGTGTCCTGTGCGCAGTCTGTTAATTAGGGTAATCTTTTTCCTGCTTAATTCTTTTATTTCATACCATGGTTTCTTGTTGTTCTTATTACTTATTGCCCGATGCCAAAGTCCTTTTGTTCCTTTGTTATTTTCCCATTTCTCTTCCCATTCTTGTCTTATCCGGATTGCTGTCCAATGTCTGAAATCTGTGAATGGAGTGGCCACGTTCAATTTTTCATTGGCCGCTAGCTGTGTTCAGCGAGATTTTTTTTTTTAATGGCATTCGGCTACTGAGGCCACACAGCCAGCTCAATGTGATTCTGATTCTTTCAGTGTATTAGTTTCTCCAGTGTAATCACAAGGACACTACAACACAAACACGACATTCACAGACACAACACTTTAACACCCATGCCCACGGCCGGACTCGAACCGGCGACCATCGGCGCGTGGAGCTAGCACTCTAGCCCCTACGCTACCGAGGCCGGCTCAGCGAGATGTTTGTGTCGCCTGGGAGCCGCAGTTCGCGGGGCTCCCACAGATGGCGTGGAGGTTTCGCGCTGGAAACCCAGTAAGCTGTGACGCAGTAACTCACGTGACAGCGGACACTGGCGGCCAATCCTGACAACTCGTCGCACTGGAGTGCCAGCAACTATAACTGAGCGCAGGCTCCGGTGGCAATCTTCCCGCACACTCGTCTGTCTCCTTTCCCTTTCCCACCTACTTTAGCCCTCTACTAATTTTTACTTTAAATTCTTTCAGTGTTTTTGGTAAATTATTCATCATTTCTTTTGGCACTTAATTCCAATTCCTCACATCCTTTCCTACGAAAGAAAATTTTCCCACACCCTTATGCCTGAAATCGAATGCCAGCTTGTGGTCATGGTCACCTTTACCCTTCCACGCTCGTCTCTATATTTTCACACCAATATCTTTCCGTGTTTCTTCACCATTATACACCTTGTGCTCTCCCATGACTCGCTTCACCCTCCTTCTATGCGCCAATGAATCTCACTCCAGCTCCTTTATCATATTGGTTACCGATTGTGTTTTGCGGTAATTTCCAGAAACGAATCTAGCAGCCCTTTTTTTGCAACCTGTCCAACTCTCGTATTTGATACTCAAAATGTGGGTCCATACTACACCACCATATTCCAGCAATGGTCTGACCAAACTTTTTTACCCCAATTCCTTTACTTCTCTCGTGCATCCCCTCATCACTCTCTCCAACAAGTGTAGAATTTTGAAACCTTTTCCTACTACGTGTCCAATGTGTCCTACCCAATTAAGTCTGCTATCAAATGTTATGATCAGTTATTTATGTTTCGAGTCTTCTTTCCCACTTTATAATCATAATTAACGTTTAGTTTTTTACCTGTGTACCTAATAAGCTGACTCTTCTTTGCATTTATCTTCATCCCATGTTGACTCACTCAACTAGTTATCCTGTCCAGATCACCCTGCAGCTGTTCACAGTCTAACACCGTTTTGATCATTTTATACAGCATTATGTCAACTGCAAACAACTTGTGACAGTAAATCACTAACACAGTCATTCATTAGAATAACGAATAGCAATGGTCCCAATACACTACCCTGTGGTACTCCCATGTACACCCCCTTTTTACCTTTGATGCTGCATTTCCTAACTTAACGTTTTGATTTATACCGATTAGGAATTCTTCTACTTAGTAAATCAATTTTTTTTTTATCATCTCCAATGTTCATCAGACCAATTTGCACTGCATTGTAACCTGATATGTTTTATTGTGGGCAAAGTTTGTTCACAACACTGGGTTGAGGCGATGCATAAGGTATGAGTGGGAGAGGTTCACCATCACATGGAAAAGGAGGGAAAGAAGGGAGGTGGGGGGTGGGGGGAACCCACGAAATTCGTGGGCGGCGTCTAACCAGAGCGGGTCAGGTCAGGACGCGGCGCCGCCTGTGGTACGGAATACTGAAGCTTCCTTCCCTCTGGCGAGCACCGTCTCAGCGCAACAGAAACAGATCTCGAGAGGGCGGTGACAGAGGCAGCAAGTGGCGCCGTATCCCGCCTCCGCGCTCGCTAGGAAGCCACCTCAGTGCTGTGGTGGGCACCTTCCCTCACTTAGTCCGCTTCTCTTCTGAAACATGAAAACGGAAGACATACTAAAAAAATGAGCAACTATGGCTCAAACTAGACGAAGTGACGCAAAATATATCCAAATTGCAAAAGGAGAGATTCATGCAAAGTTTAGCGACAAGAGGAAGGCCAAGTCAAGCCGGCTATGTGGTTACAGGGTAACACCCGAGAGCAGCCACAAGCGAATGCGTGTCTAAGCGCTCGATCAGCGAGTCATATATCGTGCTGAAAACGCACGAGAGAGGAGTGCTTAAACCATATTAAAGACTTTAAATGGACCGTTTCGCAGTAACACCACTGGAGATTCTACCGACAAACAAGAACTTGCTAAAGCAACACTTATAAAAGTATATAGTGTATGTATAAGTTCTTTACTAGTGCTCACATGAACTATAGTCCGATGCATAAAATGTGGTCTGACATTGCAATAACACAAATAATAGATAATAGTTGCAGTCTCGAGCCGCTTCTGAAGTAAAACATTGTTAGTCAAATCTTAAAAATTCTAACCATAAAGTGGACAGGAAACTGCAGACACCATACAAAACTAGAAAACTGTAATAAATCAATTATAACAAAATGCAGCAAGTTTAGAAAGTTATAATATATGCTAATAGCGAACAATCGTATGTATCGTGCCAACAAGAAAAGACTGTACAGATATTGCCAAAACCATACATAACAAAAATTGAAATAATTCATTCTGGAACTATCTGTTGAAATATTAAATGTAAAACTGTTGTGTTAAATTAAGGCCTATTTTAGTTTCTAGATACTAGGCTGTAAAAATGTGTGCTAAATAATAAAAAAAATCTCTCCTGATAATACAGCATCTGTTGCGTTCACTTGATCTGTTAATGTCTCTAAAACAGATTCTGGCAGATTTAACACATCGCTAGCAAGAAAAGGGGCGGGGGAATATGTAATCACGATAAGCATTTGGACCGCGACAACTCACCAGTTGTCACGTGAATGCATACTAATTCGTCGGCAATTTTATCTAAATATTTTCAGCTTTCCGACTTCACAACAAAATGAAACACACTCTGTTTTACAGCAGGCACTGTGAGCTGTACATCACTGGAAACCCCATCAAACCCCACAGCACTAGTGTTTCCATTCAAACTGACAGACAGCCACAAATTTTGAGAAGAGTTTGTTCCTTCTCTACAGCTTATGAACAGTGATCCAAACTCGGTTTTTTTAAAAAACAAATCTTAAATGAACTTGAAGACACTGAGTTCCCAGATTTTCTTCCGGTTAAATTCCTAGTGGAAGTATAGATTATGTTGTTGCGTGGATTGCGGTGGTCGGAACGAAACTCACTTCTTGTAGCCCAATCATGTAAAGAGTTGCCAGTAGGACCAGGCTGTCTCTACAGATCAGGGGTGGCCAACCGGTCGATCGTGGCAATTTGGTTTTCGGGACGCGATGGACAATAGGCGGGGAGGCGAGTGGGACGCTGTCAATGCTTCAGTTGACGACAGGATAAGTGATTGAAGAGAAACGCTGAAGGAACATCAAATGCTTCTGAAGGTTCATCAAATAAAGTAAGATAATATTTTCAATATTGTTGCTATGGCAAACGAACCACTCAATAATGTTCACTCGCTAACTCTGAGCCATTATTACGAAAATAAATTTAACTCACATTTAATGGTAGGATATTTCTACTTTTATTACTATTACACGAATTATGTTATTAATATTTTCATTTTATTTTTGTACCTCCTTGAAAAATGTGCTCCAAAGAAATAAAACAACATAACTTTCACCGAGAATGGGAACTGGACTACTTCTTAACTGTGCTCAAAGAAAAATGTTGCCCCAAAATAAGCAATACATCCCTGTCAATATCGAAAAAAAACAAATTTAGAGCGACATTTTAACACAATGCATAGGAAGTATCGGACAGACTTTCCTCCTAACAGCGATATTTCGCGTAAATTGCAAGCATTGAAATCGCAGTTAACAGTCCAAGCAAACATGTTTTCTAAGCCTATTGAGCAAAGTAAGGCTGCAGCTGCATCTTCTTTCCAAGTTAGCCACAGAGTTGCATAAAAGTGCAAACCTTCTTCCGGTGGGGAATACATCAAGGAAATTTTCGAAGCAGTGTCAGATTCGCTGTTCGTTAATTTCAAAAAATAATTGTTTTAAAAAAAAATAAAAACCGCCTTAAAAAAAAAAAAGACACACTAAAAATTTTAAAACAACTTTATACCTTGTTTAGAAGAAAGTAAATCTAACTGCACAATATTTTATATTACTGTTATTGAAATTTTTACATTAATTAGTTATTTTTTGAGTCGGTACCAGCTGTCACAGCGCAAAGATTGAATTACTGAACTTTATTTGGTGTTCCGGGTGAAACGGGGACTACGAACAAAAATCCCGAATATTTTACAACGTTTAGTGAGGCAGATAGTGCTATTACGGGAGTCAGCTTAGGGAAACAAATTAACAGTATTTTAATCTGTTGCTCGGCATTGTTGGTCATCCAGGCATATCTCTGGCTCTACAGTGTCAGTTGGTAGGCTGCATCATGCAGTAAACGATTTACAGTTAATATAATATCGGCGTATCATCTGTATGTTTCAGTTTTGTTTAAACATGTTCCTAGCATTAATTATAGGTAAGAAGTAACATGATTTTTTTTAATATATTATTGTTATCCATTATTGTTTTTACCTTTTTGTTTTTCTTGATTTGGCTGTCACCGACTCCAAAAATAACTAATTAATGTAAAAGTTTCAATAATAGTAATGTAAAATATTGTCCAGCTAGATTTAATTTCTTCTAAGCATGGTATAAAGTTATTTTAAAATTTTTAGTGTGGTTTTTTTGAAGGCGGTTTTTAAGTTTTTTAAACAATTATTTTATTTTTAAATTTTTTAGTGGTATTATAGATTGTTTTGTTAAAAAAAAATGCTGCAGCAGTTCTCATTTTGCGAACTTCCTGGTAGCTCAGTGGTTAAAGCGCTTGCTTTCAAAAAAAATCTGTCTTTATACACCCCAACAACTTCTAGAACATTGGAAATTAGGAGGGGTGAGGGTAGAAGGGAAGAGGGATTGGGTTTCTGAAACCAAATTTAAACACAATTGTTCTGTATATTTTAAAGTAATATGTGAAAATTTTCTTCAGAATAGGATAGAAACTGTAGCTTTGTGTAGATTAAGGAGATGGAAAGGGGGAGAGGGGTTTGGCTTCTCTAAACCAAATGTTTAAAGTATTTTTCTGTTTGTTTTGCAGTATGCATGTGCATATTTCCTTCAAAATCAGATAGAAACTCTAACTTTATATATAGAACATTGACAGTAATTAAAAGGGTAAGAAGGGGGATAGGGTTTGCGTTTTTGTGAAAGTAGTGTGAACAGTATTTTTCTTTTTCTCTTTCTTTTAAAGTATACGCATGCTAATTCCATCGAAATCGAATTAAAATGTAGGTTTTTACAAAAAATTAAGGGGTGTAAAAGGGGATCTATGGTAGATTTTGGACTTTTTGGTCAGAAATCTTCTCCATAAAAAGACATGTATGTGCCAACTTTCATAAAGATCCGTCAAATAGCGTCAACTGTAGCTTTTTAAAAAGAAAATTGACAAATAAACAAGGTGGAAACGGGGAGAGGAGTTCAGTTTTTGCAAACCAAAAGTTGACATTATTTTTCTCTTGTTTTATAGTAAAAGTGAGCTAAGTTCTATCTAAACTGGATAAAAACTGCGGGTTTCTGTAAAAATTAAACGGTTTAATGGAGAAAGGAGGTGGTTTTTGGATATTTTGGTAAGAAACCTTCTTCGTGACAAAATACATATAAGCGCCAACTATCATGGTAATCGGCCAAACGTTGTCGACTTAGCTTTATATAAAGAACATTGACAAAAATTAAGGGGGTGTATTAGAGGATAGGGGTTCAGTTTTCTCAAATCAATAGTTGACAGTATTTTTCTCTTTACTTTTTACTATATATGTCCAAAGTTCCATCGAAATCGGATAAAAAATGTATGCTTGTATAAAATTAAGGGGAGTAAATGGGGACATGGGTGTTTTTTTGGTCAGAAACCTTCTTCATGAAAAATTACATCTATATCCCAACTTTAATGGAGATCAGTTAAATGGTGTCGACTGTAGCTTTGTATAAAGAACATTGGCAAATATTAAGGGGGTGGATAGGGGTTCAGTTTTTTAAAAGCAAAAGTTGACAATATTTTTCTCTTTGTTTTTGACTATACATGTCCAAAGTTCCCTCGAAATCGGATAAAAAATGTGTGTTTGTATAAAAATTAAGGGGTGTGAAGGGGTAGAAGGGGTGGTTTCTTAATGAAATTCATGAGGGACCACTTTGGAGCTATACCCATCCACTAAAAAATTTTCATTGAAATCGGTCCAAAATTGGTGAAGATATTGCTGAACATACATTAAAAATAAATAAATAATAAAAAAATTCAGACGAATTGAGAACCTCCTCCTTTTTTTGAAGTCGGTTAAAAATAAAAGTTAAATTAAAGAAGCTATTTATGGTTTACAGCTGTCTCAAAATACTGTGATACGCGGAATAGAAACGACGAGTAAAACCATAGACGAACAACTATAAAGACATACCGTTCGCTGCGTTGCTTTTTCGCTACAACTTGACGAGTCAACAGATATCATTGAAACTGCACAATTATTTTTTTATTCTGATGGTCTTTGAAGATTTCTTGACGAAAGAAGAACTGTTACATATGATTTCCATTGATGTCTATGAAGTCAATAAAAAATTTCAGGTACATTTCAAATGGACCACATGATATTTCAAAACGAAATTATTACTCTACACTGCGACATATTTCTAAAATCAAGGTTATCCTCAGGTCTAGATTTCTGGGCATTGGTTTCCAACGATAAATATACAAATTTGAAGAAATGTATTGAACAACTGCATTTGTGTTTTGGTTTAACATATTTGTGTGAACCAGCATTTTCCTACTTAAAACCAGCAAAAAATAAACACCGTTCTCTCCTGACAGATGCGAGTTTGCTGTTGGAAATTTCCAACCTTAAACAATCTTCCCTCAAAATCGGATAGAAGCTGTAGCTTTGTATAAAATAGTTGAGAATATTCAAAGGGGTGGGAAGGGGACAGGGACTGGGTTTTGGTAAAACTAATGTGGATAGTATTTTGCGTGTTCTCTTTGTTTTAAAGCATATGCGTGCAAAGATCCATCAAAATCGGATAAACACTGTGGGTTTGTATAAAAAATGAAGGGGTGTAAAGGGGAAGAGGGGTTGTGGTTTTTTTATTTGTTTTAGTGAGAAACTTTCTCCATAAAAGATACATAAGGGTTAACATTTACTGGAGCTTCCTTATTCAATGTATTACCAACAGAAATTAAATGTTATCTACAAAAACCCAACTACTTTAAATCCAAACTGAAAGAGTTTCTGCTTCAGAACCCATTTTACTCTGTGAAAGAATTTTCTTCTTGGAATTTGGTAACTAAGAATGACTGATAAAATAGTAGTATGGAAGGGGAAGGTGACAAAATTATTCACAATTACTAAAATGATATATGAAGTAATTACACTGTTTACAAAATTTCACTCATATATAGGAACTAACATGGGATAGCATGCACTCAAAAACTGCTGTGAAAAATTATCATACTAACAGGTTTTACAGTAATTGACTGCTTATGAGTTGTTGTAATATAATTGATATTGCTAAATAGGTTTGTGTACTGTTCCACATAAATAGCAACTAACATAATATAATATGTAGTCACAAATTACAGTGAAACATATCATGGTAACTGGTTGGTAAGAAAATAACTGGTTATTAGATGCTGGTAACAAGTGTATACACTGTTCCACATAATAAGTATTAATTAACACGGGATTGTATTTGTAGATTACAGGAGATATTGGTTATACTAATGGGTTGTTGCTAACTTGTTGTCAATATATAATAATATTATCAATTATATAGTAATATTGACATTACTAATAAGTGTATGTACTGTTCCACATCCCCGAGATTATTCTCACATGGGATCAAAGTGAACATATATATCTATCTATCTATCTATCTATATGTGCCAACTTTCATGGCGATCGGTCAAACGGTGTCGACTGTTACTTTGTGTAAAGAACATTGACAGGAATTATGGGGGTTGAAAGGTGGGAGGGTTGAGTTTCTGCAGACCAAATGTAGACATTATTTTACTCTTTATTTTGAAGTATACGTGTGCGAAGTTCCATCTAAATCGGATTAAAAATGTGAGTTGTACAAAAATTAAGGGATGTAAAGAGGGAGAGTTGTTGTATTTTTATTTTTATGGTCGGAAATATTCTCCATGGAAATATATATATATATATATATATATGTCATCTTTTATGGTGATCGATCAAACGGTGTCGACTGTAGCTTTGAATAAATAAAGAGGATTTGGGGGTGAGTTTTTGCAAGAAAATGTTGACAGTATATTACTCTTTATTTTAAAGTATGCGTTTTCGATGTTTCATCTTAATCGGATTAAAAGTGTAGGTTTGTTTAAAAATGAAGGAGTGTATAGGAGGAGAGGCTTTTGGATTTTATTGGTCAGAAACCTTCTCCGTGATAAAATACGTGTGTGTGCCAACTTTCATGGCGGTCGGTCAAACGCTGTCTAAGTCTAATCATCTCCGATATATACGTCAACATCCATTTTTATACATAAGGTAAAAAAATTCACTGTATCTCAATGAAATTTATGTGGGACCACTTTGAACGTATACCCTAAGGACTAAAAAAAATTCATTACAATCCATTCACAATTGGCGACGATATCGCTGAACATAGATAAAAATAAGATACAATCGAATGAAGAACCTTCTCGTTTTTTGAAGTCGGTTAAAAACTGAAAGTTATAATCTGTATGATTTATTGTAAGACTTGTAAAACACGAAAATGCTGTGAGGTAAATCTTGGTCTTTGTGTGTTTTGAATGATAAAACATTTCAGTTGAGGCCTTTATATAGGTAGAAGTTTACTTTGGTGGTCTGCATAAATAGCAAAGTCAGCTGAGGTGAACTTTTTTGTAAGATTTTATTTGTTTTCGTAGCTTTTGTCCTAGATGCAGGGAAGATCAGTAGTATTAAAGTTTTGTTATGATTTGGGGTGACACAGTATAGGAGTATCAAATTGTCTGTTCGCAGAGCCACGGAATGATGACGACACAGTGCCTAGTGGATGAAACTTTGAATTTCACTAACATCCAGAGTAAGGAGAGGAAGGAAATGAAGTTTAATAATCGAGTTAGTTAAACTTAGTGAGGCCCTATGTTGTGGCTCAGAGCTGTGGGTGCGACCATGAAGTCCGTGGTTCGGTGTGGGGGGAGGGTGGTTGTGCCTTTTATTCATATTATTTGTCGCAGTTTAAATACTCTACAGAACACACAACAGCATGTGAATATTTACTTTTAATTATCTCCTTATATAATTTACGACAGTCTGACAAGAGAAAACAGTGCAAAATGCCTACTGGAATCAATAGCGACAAAAGCCACGTGCGATGTGGAGAGGCTACCAGGGGGAGGGGGAGTAATGGTGCTACGTAGTGTATGGACGCTCCGTATTAGGGTAGAAAGCGATATCACGTTTGGAGTAGTTAGGATGTAAGTACGCGGAAATTCAACAATTTTAGAGTTTTGTCGAGATTTGTTGGGAAACCCTTATCTGAGTTCACAATATGAGCTTTGTACCGTCACTGGAAACACGTTAGAGTTTTGATGATGGTGAATCAACAACTGAGTTGGAAAATCGACGAAATTTGGAATAAATACGAAACTAAGAACAGGGATGGATGAAATTTGAGTGTTTTTGGCTAGGTCGTTGATACGTAGGCATTGTGGAGGCACTGTGTGGTGAAGTGGTCCTGTTGGATCGCGGCGGCCCCCGCCGCCCACGCCACGTGGCTGCGGTGGGCGCGTGGGCGACTACAAAACGAGCACGACTACGCGGCGACCAGGCGGGCAGCACCACCAACAGCCGCACAGCTACACCAGCCAACCCTGTCCTCAGTCTCTCTCCTGTGCTAACCTCTTCATCTCTACATACCCCTTACAACACACGTCCTCAATTATCTGCTTCACATATTCTGATCTCTGTCTTCCTCTACAGTTCTTACCTTCGACTGTTCCCTCCACTAACAAATTAACCAATCCAGCATGTCTCAAAATATGACCTACCAGACTGTCTCTTCTTTCTGTAAGTTTCTTCCACAAACTTCTTTCCTCATCCATCATTTCCAAAACTCGTTCATTTCTTACTTTGTCTGTCCTCTTAATTTTCAGCTTTCTTCTGTAGCACCACATTTCAAATGCTTCAATTTTCTTTCTTTCTGGTATTCCTAAAGTCCATGTTTCGCTACCATAAAGTGCTGTGCTCCATACATAGAGTTTTAAAAAGTTCTTTCTAAAGATCAATAGATCAATATATATATATAATAACAATGAGCAGGAAACAGCTTTAAGGCAATATAACTAAGGAAGGATAGGGAAATATGACCCACCACTTACCACAGATGAAGGCGGCTGGGACGACGAACAAAAAACAAACACAAGAGAAGCGCAATATTTCGGCCTATAGCAGCCTTAAATGTGCAGAAGGTGAAGTATGTTGTACACATGTGACGCAGCCTGGTGCTTCACCTTCTGCACGTTTAAGGCTGCTATAGGCCGAAATATTGCGCTTCTCTTGTGTTTGTTTTTTTGTTCGTCGTCCCAGCCGCCTTCATCTGTGGTAAGTGGTGGGTCATTTCCATATCCTTCCTTAGTTATATATATATATTGGCTCTCGGAAACAGCTCTAACGATTTGGATGACCACAACAAAACGCTGAGGGACGATGCATGGAAGGAAATAAGTTCAGCAATGGGCTTACCCGTTTCCGACTTAAAGTAAAAGATGGCTACGCTTCTGGCATCATAGAGAAGAGAAAGATCAAGAATAGCTAAAAGTCGTATTACTGGTTCTGATAAGTATATATTATTTGACACTTATAACGATCCCCACGGTATAATTTATCGATTTGTGCTGTGTATGTCTACAATATATGCCGTATGGTAGCCTGCAGGACAGAAAATAGCACCACTCGTATTCCTACTTGCGGAAGTCTCAGTAAAAATGGTCGCGAAAACTGACTGTGCCTGCATTGCTCGCCGCGCAACTAGGCTGGGTTGCGTTGCCGCGCGCGGCAGCCGCGCTTGTCAACAGAAACCCACGAACATTGGCTCGCGCGGCGATACCTGGCTTGGTGCCAGTTATCGCCGCGCGAGCCAGTGTTCGAGGGTTTGCCGCGCGTAATGGATACGCAGCTGTAGACGTTTCAGGTAGCAGTAAGCTGGGCTGGTGTTAGTTAGGTTCTCTTTGATTACAGCAAGGAACTCTTACAACTTTAAACACACATAATTTTTGTGCACAAGGTGACCCGTGCGAGTAGTATCGTTGTCTTCACCGAACGGTAATATAATAACATGGAAATAAGTAAATGCAAGTATTTATTAATGAAAGGTAGTTTATTCTGGAAAGTAGTGATAAGTATCACTTTTACTGTAAAAAGCCGTTATCATTACATATTACATGTTTAATTATAAAACATTTAAAAAGCAGATGTTTAAAAATTTTTTGGCTTTCTGAGATGTCCTTTTTTCAATCTTCTTTACTTTACAAAACTTCTCTGAGCAGAATATCAGGAGATCATCGTTGACAATTCTGCCTTTTGAAGCGTCTGACCTTGTGCTTTATTAATGTTCATTACTTCTTGTTTCTTATCATTTGGAAAGGCAAGGTTGTCAGAATTTATTTTTTATTATTATTATTACTCCGCGATTCACTAAAAGTGTATGGCGGAGGGTGCATTGCACCTATCGAAAAGGATTATGGTTTGGAAGGGTTATAAGGGATATGGCAGGAGGATATGTGACGTTACTGCAAGATATGAGCATATTTTAATTGGAATGAATGGATTTAGCACTGATGAAGTTCTTTTTGATTTAACATACTAATAGCATTTTGCTTTAAAGCAATTTACGAGGTGGTAAACCGGACGATCTCGGAAATGGTTCTAACGATTTGGTTGAAATTGATAAGTAGATAACGTTGTGCTTTATAAGTTTGTAGCACGATTTCACAAAAAGAGAAAGCAATTCTTGTATTTGGTATCCCGGAAACGGCTGTAACCTCATCTCGTAGAAGTTTCAGGTACCAGTGAGCCTACTGACGTAAGGTTAGGTTAGGTTAGGTTAGAGCAATGAACTGTATACCTAAAGATGCCTACGAAGCGTTCAAGTAAAACGATTTACTTTAATCGAACTTTACTCAAAATCTTACACATCTTGAACGTAAATCGAAAGATACCGAACGAAGATCGGTCACCCAGGTACTATATGTTTAAACCAAAATGGTTGATTCTAGGACTTCTGCTTCTTCAACCAACTCGCAAAAATTAAATGTCCGATCCTAACCTGACTTACACTATGTGACATGTTGACATACTGACACAGCTGCCGGAGGGACCTCTGTGAAAGGAAGCGCATTGCTAATTTACGAAAATGTTAATAAACTGCAATAGAAACTGCAGTAAAATCTACGCAAGCAAACGAAAGAGTACTCTTAATTTTTAGCCTTGTTTGTGTACAGTCCGAGGGACAGAATTCGCGAGACCCCTCGCCTTTCGATTATGCTTCGTTCTAGACACGACTACCTCATGGGACAGCATAACTGGTAGGTGGTACACTAAATTCATGATAAAATAGACCTCTCATACCCAGCACTTTACCCAAGACTAAAAAAATGAGCCTGCGCGCGAGAGACTCGCAAACGCTCTGAGGCAAAGTTCGGAGTTATACAGGAAAAATAATCACAAGAATCACCATTTTAGTCATAATAATTATTGAAATAATGAAACTCATTGATTATAGAGCAAAGATACTGCTTTTTTCCGTAATTTTGATAGCAATTGTGTATTTTTCTTTCTTTCTAATAAACAGTTGACAATTCGCTAGCAAACGAAATTACGCGATGAATACAGGAAAAAATCTCTAAATCACGCACGTATAAAAATGTGTTAAACCAATAAGAGAGTTTGAATCGACTTATTCACACTTTCTAGCGCGGCAGCGTTATAGACACACAGAGTTTAGGCGTAAGTAGAAAGTGCATTACGAAATTACTCAAATGGTGAACTAAGTCACGAAAATATAAATTAACTATTTCTACATACTTAACTTGATCGCAGTAGTTTCAGTAGTAATAGTAATAAATTAATAACTGTTAATTCGTCTGCAATGTGAATAAGCGGGTTTCAGATTTTAAAGGTGAAGCAATGGATGTAGAAACATCTCATATCTCCCTTTGTTTCTAACACTGATACTTCTATAAAGTTTGGTGTGGAGTATTACTTCTTGCCTTTCAAGCCAGATGGATTAGAAATAATAATCTTGCCTGGCATTCGGTATGACATGGATTCAAACCCTACAGGACATCCAATTCCAGTTTTTCGTGTTTCAGTAAATCTCTCCAGCTGAACTCCGGAAAAGCTCCTTCAAAAAGCCTTGGGCGAAATTCTTTTCCGATCCTAGTTTCCAATACTCTCAGATTCAAATCACATTGGCTTCGAAAGAGAACAAGAAGAAGAAAAAAATACCGAATGTGGTGGGTTAGTGGTAACACTCTGAGGTGGCTTCTGGGAGGACGTGGGTTTGAATCCCCGTCCGGTCATTCAGTTTTTGGTTTTCGATGGTTTCCCCAAATCACTCCAGGCGAATGCAGGGTCGAATACCATGGTCGAATTTCTTCCTGTTGCTTACCCCCAAGTCCTTACCGGCATCTAAATACCTCGACGTCGACAAGACATAAAGCCATAAGCAAAAAATAAACAAATATACAAAGCTTAAAAATCTCACCAAATTACTGTCAGTTATCAAGCTTAAAGGCAATAGCTATTGATACTCCTCCAAATCATATTATTTATTAGTAAATTCAAGAAATTGTTTTATCAATGTAAAGGAAGATATGGAAGTAAAGCTATCAAAATACAAATAAAAGTTGAAACTCCGAAATAATATGAGGTGGAAACCCAATATTAAGAAATCTAAATTTGACATCGTGTGTGAATTTGACCCAACGTACTGACGGTATCTTATTTTAAAAAGAAAACCACCAGCAGAGACTCTGACAGGCATTATGCCGAAAATGAATAAAAAGGCCTCATATGAAATATTTTGCAGTTACGAGGTCAAGGAGAAAGGATGAATCTCATGTAACTCAACGCTTTATTCATAATTATGTATTAGTCATTACATTTTTTTTTTTTTTAGAAAATTACACTTTGTGCATTACTACTTCAAAATGCTCTCAAAGCATCTTGAAAATGTTCTACCTCGTGTCATTTCCATGACGGAATTAATTAATTAATATTGTGTATTGATCGTACTTTTAATTATTTTGTTTAAAGAAAAGGTCTAAGCATACATTACGGGAAATTTATCTGGATCGATCTTTAGATTTAAAATTTTGATCTAGACTCTAGTGAAAGAATGTGTAAACGTGATTGCAATCACGATGGCTAACACAGATGTTAAATCCAAGGTGCCTCAGACATTTCCGGGAGCGATTTTCCTCAACCTAATTTACCTGCTCTGTATTTATCCTCGAACGTTGTATCTGACACAGCTCAAGAGAGCAAATCATTATGGAAGAATAGAACCATATATACGTGACGAATAATCGTTTTCTGACCTTAAAAATAATATAAATCTTGCCATAGTTGTTATCGAAGACGCGGAAATGTTCGATTCACTACAGATTTCAGATCTTAATCACATATAGTCGGATGTTCCACAAAGCAACTTCAGGCGCCTATTAGTTTTCAGATAGATACGTTTAATCTTTTATGAATCCACTTAGAAATCATCAATTTCCTTCAATACACACACATATGGATTTACAAATTTCAGCTGCATATGAAGTTTGCACACATCGCTAATTGTTTGACTAATAGAAGAAATCTTTTCTCACTGCCGTCTTTCCTCGAATAAAATTTCATGGTGAGAATAATTGTGAAGCAATTCCCTGTTCGGGTATCCAATTTCAGATTTCCATGCATTCACAAAATCAATTTAAACGAACGCTGGCACGGTTCCTTCAAGGCAATGGCTAAATTCATCCCATTTCTGTCTCAATCCACATCCATCTCTAATGACATAGACGTAAACGAGGCGAAAGCCTAAAGCACAAAAAAGAGGCAAGTAACAGAAGAACTAATGAGTGGTTGTCAGAGAAGAAATTAAAATTCCTCAGTACCATCTGTCAGATGCAAAAGCTAAAATTGAAATATAGTGCAAACATGATCCTTTGTATTCGGAATACCGCATTCACAAATATGTGATGCTTGCACGAAATACAGATTTATCGTCCATAAAAACTTATTCATCTAGTTCTGAAGGATTTAATTTGTATAACTCAAAAACATTCCGAGTTGCTAGTTTGGTTTATGGTTCACAGAAAATTCTTGTTACATTCATTAGCATCGCATCACGTTACCTAGAGTTTAACATCTGTTCACACACCAACATGAAATAATTAATGTGCCATTATCACTGTAAAAATTCCAAATTAGCAGTCTTCCTGTCGGAAAATAGAATAGTTAAGAAATTTCAATTTCGTTTTTACTTGTATTCGTCAAGACTAATGAATGAAGATGCAATTCTGTCTTGGGTACGATGACAAACGGTTTCGAGGTCGTAATAGAAGGAAATACACATCGTTTGTGCCAGACGACTTCCTCGTTGTCTGCGCCACTTGTTTTCAACTTCAGTTTGCGACAGTGTATTTCGTTGCAACAGCGAAAATGAATCATTTAAGTGACGTTGATAAGGGGATCTACATGAAGAAGGGCATTCCAACAGTTCAGTATGACAGGTCACCAGTCCACCGGGGCCGTCTAGTTCAGAGGTCGTTCCTCGAGCACCTCTAAGTGCTGCAAAATGATTGACCACCCAAGGGCCCTATTGAAAATGTTTGGGTAGAAATACTAAGAATTATAAGCGAAAAGGAGCATGTGCCGACAATCCGGAGCCAAATGTTTGAGCCATGTTGTGACGCATGGGAAGAACCGGCCAAAAGTGGTGGTTATATTTCACTCCTCATTAATTCCATGAACAGTAGAATCCGGAGCCAAATGTTGGAGGCCATGTTGTGACGCATGGGAAGAACCGGCCAAAAGTGGTGGTTATATTTCACTCCTCATTAATTCCATGAGCAGTAGAATCCGTGCTGCTGTCGATGAGGAGAGAGGCTGGACAAGATACTGAAAGTTAATTCCGTGTATTTTTATTACTTTCCATAACTGTTCTGTCACACGTCTTTTTCGGCATTCTGCGATCGTATCCCTGTATTTACATCCTGATTCGTTCCGAACATCTTTTTTCCCTTCCTCTTCTCGCCATCACCAAAGATTTCTGGGCAGAGTACAGGTCTATTTCGAAGAGGAAGTTCCAACCGTTAGTCGGTGGTAGCGTAGTTGGAAAGTTGACAGAGTAGTAAACGCAAGAGGTATGGGGGCTGGCACGATGTTCGGTGCAGCAATTTTTTTTTTTTTAAATATTCTTTCTTTTCTTTATAGCCTCCTATATAAAATACTACACAGAAGTTTAAACGACAAGCGTAGCATACAATCAAATAAGATAGCAATGTTGTACTCCAATTTTCATTCTAACATTAGTTTCTGTAATGTCAGTTTCATGATTTAAAAATTATGGTACTGAATTAATTTAAGGGTTAAGATATTGCGTTGTTTACTTATTTACACTGTTGCATTAAATGCTTGCGAATGCCGCGATGTTTCCTTCAGAAGGACGTGGCCAGAAACTTCATTCCTTGCTCCCAGTCTTTTCCTGCCTCTAATGACCTCGACGAGTTGTAAGGCCAGAAGCAAGAAATAAATAATTAAAAAAAAAATCTTGCCAATATCAGTGTGGATTTAAACAATAGAACTTGCCACCACGATTTTTTCAGAGAAAATTTCGCAAATAAACATAATTACATGTCTGTGTTGTGTATTGGACTTTCTCTTTATTGTATTTATCTGATTCAACGCCGACCACGGTAGCGGAGGGACTAGAGTGCTACTTCCACATGTGGAGCGTTGCCAGTTCGTTGTTGTTTATATTTCTTCTTCTGTTCGACGTCGACATCATTAGAGGGGTAAAAAGGAAACGAACGATTCCTGGCACTTACGAAGTGATTTCCATTAATCATGTGAGAATGAAATCCGGATGGATGGAGGAAGATTTTAATTCCTGTCTTCCGAATGTGAGACTTGAGCGTTACCGGGGCTCTCGCTAACTACCCTGTGCGAGGACGGAATAGAAACGGCGACCCAAAAATTCTATGATAGCATTCTAACCCGTACATTGTACGGGCCAGCGTAAGTGTCTTGGTCGGGACTCTAGTAATGAAATATGAGCACGTGTCTGCGGTCGTGATTTGCCAACACGGATGAAAATTCGGAAGGCCCACAGAACAAGGAAATTATCAGACATTTCAGGCATGTGATTTCCTTATCGTACTTCATCTCTCTGCGTCTGAGCCTAATGTTGGACACAGTTCGACAGATGAAAGAATTATACACGAATAGAACCGTATATTCGAGAAGAACAAGTGCTTTCTAATCGTTTTTAATTTTTTCTATCTTTATTCCTCGTTGACTTCGAGGACATTGGAGACGGGAATTTGGGGGGAGGGGGGGAGGGGGGGCAAAGGGAACGTGCCTTTTGAAGGAATCTTCGTGGCACTCACGGATCTGTTTCGTTTAAGCATAGAATTTTAAATCCGTATGGATGAACGAAAGACTTGAATTCATATGTTTCTGAATGCGGGGCTTGAACGTTACCGGGACTCTCGGTCACTGATGTCATCCCTTTGGGGGCATGTGTGTCAAAATATGTGTTTTGTATATCTCGTTACGGCTTTGCACTTGTATGAGCTAAATAGTATTTGGAAATACGTCAGTACACAGGGATGATCACATAAAAAGGCTTAGCTAGATGAATGGATATCGGTGGGAATGCCATTGAAAATTTAAGACAATGTTATTGAAAAAGAAAGGTGATAAGCCAGCCTTCAAAACTCTCGCTCATATCCACCCCACATAACAAAAAAAATATTCTTTATTTGGTGGCAAGCTGAGTACTAATAAGAGTTTTAGGATATTAAGTTAAAAAATTGTAAAGTAGGTGGACTGCAGTGAGTTTTTTAGAACACACCGAGGGGCATTTAGTTTCAGTTCAGTTTATAGGGCATGAACTCTTTATGGTTATTTGTGGTTATTATGTAAGAAGAATTTCTCCCGGCTAACTGGAGGAAACTGGAGGGAAGGAGGCAAGCAGGAAGTAACCGATCTAATCAAACGTTTGGAAGAAGTGTTTATTTACAATGGCCCTTAGGAAGCGAATAACACTTGTTCAGTAGAGTTAGCTCTAATAGGTGTGTGAAAATAATCATGCGCACACGAAATATGTCACATTTCGAATGACGAGCACCTACAAATTCAGCGACAGCCATTTGCCGAAAATAACAGAAACATCTTCATATTAAATATTATTAAAGTTACCTGATCATAGTAGAGAACCGAAAAATGTTGGAAAATAACATTTAACTAATATATATTACTGTAGTCATTAAAATTTTCTGAAATCACTCTTCGAACTTCAGAATACTTTCATAGCATCTTGTAAATGTTCTAGTCGTATTATTTTACTGTCAAATACATTAATTAATATTCCGTAATGATGACCCTATTTCTTAAATATTTGAAGTACACGTTATGGAAAAATTGATCTGCCTCCAACTGATGATTTAAATATTTTATGATGTTCGGTGACTGCGACGATTCAGCCTGCTCCAGTTTATATTTTTATGACTTTTGTAGTCAAGCTTTGCTGAGGTAATGTGGCAACATACTAGTGCAGTCAACACTAAGACGACACTACACTCATTTAAAACTACCTATGTGCGAGGACGGACTCGAACCGGCATCTCCTCGTCGCATTCTAACACCTACACTGCTAGGGCCAGCTAGTGTCTTGGTCGGGACTCTAGTGAAGGAATTTTGGAACATGTCTGCGATGATTTTTGCTAAGAAGGATGACATTTCCGAAGGCCCACAGAACAAGGAAATTACCAGACATTTCAGGCATGTGATTTCCTCATCCTCCTTCATTTACTATGCGTCTGAGGCTATTTCGGACACAGTTCGACAGATGAAAGAATTATACACGAGTAGAACCGTATATACGAGAAGGAACTTTTTTAATTTTTTGTTTCTATCTTCATCCCTCGTTGACTTCGACGACATTGGAGACGGGAATTTGGGGGGAGGGGGGAGGCAAAAGGGTCGTGCCTTTTGAAGAATCTTCCCGACGATTGCCTGACATGATTTGGAGTAATTGTATAAAACCCAAATCTGGATGTTTGGACGGGGATTTAAAGAGGTGTCCTCTCGAATGCGATACCAGAGCATTACTGCTCACTCACTAGGCTCAGATTTTCTGAACTAAAAATAACAAGTATATATACACGAACAATAATGAAAGACTGACTCTCACTCGGATTTTATTTTATATATCTCTCCTGCAGCGTAGTAGCAGACTCAGAAATATTTGAATCACTGCAGTGGTTTTCAGTTAGTTTTTCCCGAGTATAACTTCAAGAACGAGCTCAACTTGTAACAGTGATAACTATTTAATGAATTGTGAACATATAACAGGAGGAAATTGGTGTATTGCCTTTTAGAAGAACCATTCTGACATTAAAGTAGAAAGATTTAGAGAAAACACAGAAAAACGAAATTTTATAGACAACAGGGAAATTGAAACAGTGTGCAAATTCTTCTCACGATGGGGCTACTATGGAATTTTCTACTAAGAAGAATAGTCCTTGGAAATAAATTATTTAAGAGACAATCAAACTGTGTGCGTTGTGAATAATACTCGTAAACTTTTATGGTTGTATCTGTGCGGAAGCACAGAACTGTGATGAACGCCAAACGGCACAGCAATCTGGGGAGGTTCGTCGAGGCTCGTTCCATGTCCCCATTCAATTCCCTTCTCTCAATGGGCTCAACGTCCATGAGGGGTAATTTAAAAAGTTCAGAAAGCCCTGGTTCCTCGCGTATATACTGTTCTACTCGTGTATAATTCTTTCGTCTGCGAACTGTGTCCGAAAATAGCCTCAGACGCATAGTAGATGAAGGAGGATGAGGAAATCACATGCCTGAAATGTCTGGTAATTTCCTTGTTCTGTGGGCCTTCTGAAATGTCATCCTTCTTAGCAAACATCATCGCAGACATGTTCCAAAATTCCTTCACTAGAGTCCCGACCAAGACACTAGCTGGCCCTAGCAGTGTAGGTGTTAGAATGCGACGAGGAGATGCCGGTTCGAGTCCTTCCTCGCACATAGGTAGTTTTAAATGAGTGTAGTGTTCGTCTTGTGTTGACTGCACTATAGTGTGCCACATTACCTCAGCAAAGCTTGACACAATAGTCAGAAAAATATAAACTGGAGCAGGCTGAATCGTCGCAGTCACCGAACATCATAAAATATTTAAATCATCAGTTGGAGGCAGATCAATTTTTCCATAACGTGTACTTCAAATATTTAAGAAATAGGGTCATCATTACGGAATATTAATTAATGTATTTGACAGTAAAATAATACGACTAGAACATTTACAAGATGCTATGAAAGTATTCTGAAGTCGAAGAGTGATTTCCAGAAAATTTTAATGACTACAGTAATATATATTAGTTAAATGTTATTTTTCCAACATTTTTCGGTTCTCTAACTATGATCAGGTAACTTTAATAATATTTAATATGAAGATGTTTCTGTTATTTTCGGCAAATGGCTGTCGCTGAATTTGTAGGTGCTCGTCATTCGAAAAGTGACATATTTCGTGTGCGGATGATTATTTTCACACACCTTATTAGAGCTAACTCTACTGAACAAGTGTTCTTCGCTTCCTTAGGGCCATTGTAAATAAACACTTCTTCGAAACGTTTGTTAGATCGGTTACTTCCTGCTTGCCTCCTTCCCTCCAATTTCCTCGAGTTAGCCGGGAGAAATTCTTCTTACATAATAACCACAAATAGCCATAAAGAGTTCATGCCCTATAAACTGAACTGAAATTAAATACCCCTCGGTGTGTTCTAAAAAACTTCACTGCAGTCCACCTACTTTACAATTTTTTTAACTTAATATCCTAAAACTCTTATTAGTACTCAGCTGCCACCAAATAAAGAATATTTTTTTTGTTATGTGGGGTGGATATGTGAGAGAGTTTTGAAGGCGGCTTATCACCTTTTTTTTTCAATAACATTGTCTTAAATTTTCAATGGCATTCCCACCGATATCCATTCATCTAGCTAAGCCTTTTTATGTGATCATCCTGTGTACTGACGTATTTCCAAATGCTTTTAGCTCATACAAGTGAAAGCCGTCACGAGATATACAAAACACATATTTTGACACACATGCCCCCCAAAGGGATGACATCAGTGACCGAGAGTCCCGGTAACGTTCAAGCCCCCGCATTCAGAAACATATGAATTCAAGTCTTCGTTCATCCATCCGGATTTGAATTCCATGCTTAAACGAAACAGATCCGTGAGTGCCGCGAAGATTCCTTCAAAAGGCACGTTCTTTGCTCCCCCCCCCCTCCCCCATATTCCCGTCTCCAATGCCCTCGACGTCAACGAGGGATAAAGATAGAAAAAAATTTAAAAAGTTCAGAAAGCACTTGTTCTTCTCGTATATACGGTTCTACTCGTGTATAATTCTTTCATCTGTCGAACTGTGTCCGACATTAGGCTCAGACGCAGAGAGATGAAGTAGGATAAGGAAATCACATGCCTGAAATGTCTGATAATTTCCTTGTTCTGTGGGCCTTGCGAATTTTCATCCGTGTTGGCAAACCACGACCGCATCACTAGAGTCCCGACCAAGACACTTACGCTGGCCCGTACAGTGTAGGGGTTAGAATGCTATCATCGAATTTTTAGGGTCGCCGTTTCTATTCCGTCCTCGCACATGGGTAGTTACCGAGAGCCCCGGTAACGCTCAAGTCTCACATTCGGAAGACAGGGAATTCAAATCTTCCTCCATCCATCCGGATTTCATTCTCACATGATTAATGGAAATCACTCCGTAAGTGCCAGGAATGGTTCGTTTCCTTTTTCCCCCCTCTAATGATTTCGACGTCGAACAGAAGAAGAAATATAAACAACAACAACGATCTGGCAACGCTCCACATGTGGAAGTAGCACTCTAGACCCTGCGCTACCGTGGTCGGCGTTGAATCAGATAAATACAACAAAGAAGAAAGTCCAATACACAACACAGACATGTAATTATGTTTATTTGCGAAATTTTCTCTGAAAAAATCGTGGTGGCAAGTGCTATTGTTTAAATCCACACTGATATTGGCAAGATTTTTTTTTAATTATTTATTTTTTGCTTCTGGCTTTTACAACTCGTCGAGGTCATTAGAGGCAGGAAAAGACTGGGAGCAAGGAAATGAAGTTTCTGGCCACGTCCTTCTGAAGGAAACATCGCGGCATTCGCAAGCATTTAATGCAACAGTGTAAATAAGTAAACAACGCAATATCTTAACCCTTAAGTTAATTCAGTACCATAATTTTTAAATCATGAAACTGATATTACAGAAACTAATGTTAGAATGAAAATTGGAGTACAACATTGCTATCTTATTTGATTGTATGCTACGCTTGTCGTTTAAACTTCTGTGTAGTATTTTATATAGGAGGCTATAAAGAAAAGAAAGAATATAAAAAAAAAAAATTGCTGCCACCGAACATCGTGCCA
The DNA here is from genome assembly GCA_031002005.1 of Vandiemenella viatica. Lineage (NCBI taxonomy): Eukaryota > Metazoa > Arthropoda > Insecta > Orthoptera > Morabidae > Vandiemenella > Vandiemenella viatica. The sequence continues at coordinate 187,088,766 of JARYHS010008075.1, forward strand.
GCCCCCATACCTCTTGCGTTTACTACTCTGTCAGCTTTCCAACTACGCTACCACCGACTAACGGTTGGAACTTCCTTCTTCGAAATAGACCTGTACTCTGCCCAGAAATCTTTGGTGATGGCGAGAAGAGGAAGGGAAAAAAGATGTTCGGAAACGAATCAGGATGTAAATACAGGGATACGATCGCAGAATGCCGAAAAAGACGTGTGACAGAACAGTTATGGAGAAGTAATAAAATACACGGAATTAACTTTCAGTATCTTGTCCAGCCTCTCTCCTCATCGACAGCAGCACGGATTCTACTGCTCATGGAATTAATGAGGAGTGAAATATAACCACCACTTTTGGCCGGTTCTTCCCATGCGTCACAACATGGCCTCCAACATTTGGCTCCGGATTCTACTGTTCATGGAATTAATGAGGAGTGAAATATAACCACCACTTTTGGCCGGTTCTTCCCATGCGTCACAACATGGCCTCAAACATTTGGCTCCGGATTGTCGGCACATGCTCCTTTTCGCTTATAATTCTTAGTATTTCTACCCAAACATTTTCAATAGGGCCCTTGGGTGGTCAATCATTTTGCAGCACTTAGAGGTGCTCGAGGAACGACCTCTGAACTAGACGGCCCCGGTGGACTGGTGACCTGTCATACTGAACTGTTGGAATGCCCTTCTTCATGTAGATCCCCTTATCAACGTCACTTAAATGATTCATTTTCGCTGTTGCAACGAAATACACTGTCGCAGACTGAAGTTTGAAAACAAGTGGCGCAGACAACGAGGAAGTCGTCTGGCACAAACGATGTGTATTTCCTTCTATTACGACCTCGAAACCGTTTGTCATCGTACCCAAGACAGAATTGCATCTTCATTCATTAGTCTTGACGAATACCAAGTAAAAACGAAATTGAAATTTCGTAACTATTCTATTTTCCGACAGGAAGGACTGCTAATTTGGAATTTTTACAGTGATAATGGCACATTAATTATTTCATGTTGGTGTGTCAACAGATGTAAAACTCTAGGTAACGTGATGCGATGCTAATGAATGTAACAAGAATTTTCTAGTGAACCATAAACCAAACTAGCAACTCGGAATGTTTTTCGAGTTATACAAATTAAATCCTTCAGAAGTAGATGAATAAGTTTTTATGGACGATATAATCTGCCTTTCGCTGCAAGCATCACATATTTGTGAATAGCGGTATTCCAATAACAAAGGATCATGTTTGCACTATATTTCAATTTTAGCTTTTGCAGTTATGGTGGTGCCGACAGATGGTACTGAGGAATTTTAATTTCTTCTCTGACAACCACTCATTAGTTCTTCTGTTACTTGCCTCTTTTTTTGTGCTTTAGGCTTTCGCCTCGTTTACGTCTATTGTCATTAGAGATGGATGTGGATTGTGAGACAGAAATGGGGAAGAATTTAGCCATTGCCTTGAAGGAAACCGTGCCAGCGTTCGTTTAAATTGATTTTGTGAATGCATGGAAACTGAAATTTGGATACCGAACAGGGGCATGCTTCACAAATTATTCTCACCATGAAATTTTATTCGAGGAAAGACGGCAGTGAGAAAAGATGTCTTCTAGTTAGTCAAACAATTAGCGATGTGTGCAAACTTCATATGCAGCTGAAATTTGTAAATCCATATGTGTGTATATTGAAGGAAATTGATGATTTCTAAGTGGAATATTGTGGATTCATAAAAGATTAAACGTATCTATCTGAAAACTAATAGGCGCCTGTAAGTTGCTTTGTGGAACATCCGACTATATGTGATTAAGATCTGAAATCTGTAGTGAATCGAACATTTCCGCGTCTTCGATAACAACTATGGCAAGATTATATATTATTTTAAGGTCAGAAAACGATTATTCGTCACGTATATATGGTTTCTATTCTTCCATAATGATTTGCTCATCTTGAGCTGTGTCAGATACCACGTTCGAGGATAAATACACGAGCAGGTAAATTAGGTTGAGGAAAATCGCTCCCGGAAATGTCTGAGGCACCTTGGATTTAACATCTGTGTTAGCCATCGTGATTGCAATCACGTTTACACATTCTTTCACTTTTTAAATCTAAGATCGATCAGATTAAATTTCCCTTAATGTATGCTTAGACCTTTTCTTTAAACAAAATAATTAAAAGTACGATCAATACACAATATAATTAATTAATTCCGTCATGGAAATGACACGAGGTAGCACATTTTCAAGGTGCTTTGAGAGCATTTTGAAGTAGTAATGCACAAAGTGGTAATTTTCAACAAAAAAATAATGTAATGACTAATACATAATTATGAATAAAGCGTGAGTTACATGAGATTTCATCCTTTCTCCTTGACCTCGTAACTGCAAAATATTTCATAATGAGGCCTTTTTATTCATTTTCGGCATAATGCCTGTCAGAGTCCCTGCTGGTGGTTTTCTTTTAAAATAAGATACGTCAGTACGTTGGGTCAAATTCACACACGATGTCAAATTTAGATTTCTTAATATTAGGTTTCCACCTCATATTATTTCGGAGTTTCAACTTTTATTTGTATTTTGATAGCTTTACTTCCATATCTTCCTTTACATTGATAAAAACAATTTCTTGAATTTACTAATAAATAATATGATTTGGAGGAGTATCAATAGCTATTGCCTTTAAGCTTGATAACTGACAGTAATTTGGTGAGAGTTTTAAGCTTTGTATATTTGTTTATTTTTTGCTTATGGCTTTATGTCTTGTCAACGTCGAGGTATTTAGATGCCAGTAAGGACTTGGGGGTAAGCAACAGGAAGAAATTCGACCAAGGTATTCGAACCCTGCATTCGCCTGGAGTGATTTGGGGAAACCATCGAAAACCAAAAACTGAATGACCGGACGGGGATACAAACCCACGTCCTCCCAGAAGCCACCTCAGAGTGTTACCACTAACCCACCACATTCGGTTATTTTTCTTCTTCTTGTTCTCTTTCGAAGCCAATGTGATTTGAATCTTGAGAGTATTGGAAACTAGGATCGGAAAAGAATTTCGCCCAGGCTTTTTGAAGGAGCTTTTCCGGAGTTCAGCTGGAGAGATTTACTGAAACCACGAAAAACTGGAATTGGATGTCCTGTAGGGTTTGAATCCATGTCATACCGAATGCCAGGCAAGATTATTATTTCTAATCCATCTGGCTTGAAAGGCAAGAAGTAATACTCCACACCAAACTTTAATAGAAGTATCAGTGTTAGAAACAAAGGGAGATATGAGATGTTTCCTACATCCATTGCTTCACCTTTAAAATCTGAAACCGCTTATTCACATTGCAGACGAATTAACAGTTATTAATTTATTACTATTACTACTGAAACTACTGCGATCAAGTTAAGTATGTAGAAATAGTTAATTTATATTTCGTGACTTAGTTCACCATTTGAGTAATTTCGTAATGCACTTTCTACTTACGCCTAAACTCTGTGTGTCTATAACGCTGCCGCGCTAGAAAGTGTGAATAAGTCGATTCAAACTCTCTTATTGGTTTAAACACATTTTTAATACGTGCGTGATTTAGAGATTTTTTCCTGTATTCATCGCGTAATTTCGTTTGCTAGCGAATTGTCAACTGTTTATTAGAAAGAAAGAAAAAATACACAATTGCTATCAAAATTACGGAAAAAGCAGTATCTTTGCTCTATAATCAATGAGTTTCATTATTTCAATAATTATTATGACTAAAATGGTGATTCTTGTGATTATTTTTCCTGTATAACTCCGAACTTTGCCTCAGAGCGTTTGCGAGTCTCTCGCGCGCAGGCTCATTTTTTTAGTCTTGGGTAAAGTGCTGGGTATGAGAGGTCTATTTTATCATGAATTTAGTGTACCACCTACCAGTTATGCTGTCCCATGAGGTAGTCGTGTCTAGAACGAAGCATAATCGAAAGGCGAGGGGTCTCGCTAATTCTGTCCCCGACTGTACCTACCGTTCTCTTACTTCAATTTATTCCGAAGGTCTACATGTAGCTGCATTGACCATTTATAAATAGTGTCGACTTGTTTAAGTCCTGATATAATGCGCTGAGTTTCAGATTGAAGTACACATCATACACGATAGTTTATATAACGTACTAGCCAGACAAAAACGATGGGTTGAAAGCAATATTCTGGCATATTCATTTCTTTGCTTTTGGTCTCCGAATCCACTATAGAATTTCCTAAGCTCACTCACTCACCACGGTAGCTATTGGCTAGAGAACGCTGTCACGTGTCAGCCTTCGTTCGCAAATTAACAGCGACCTGAGATATCATTAGAAGAAATTCGAGGTTATGTCGACAATTTAATAGCTAAGCAGCTGCTACCACATTAACTCTCGTAATACATACATTGAATTAGCATTTCGTAGCATTTCCTTGTTAAGAAAATATCGCCAAACTTTACGGCAGAAAAAACCTGAAACTGCTTTTTCCTTAAAATGTTGCTAGTGAAAGCAACATAATTTTTTGTTTTAAAAAAAAAAAAAATTTAAACTACCCATGGTCTCAGCTTTATACAGGAATGCCAATTGTTGTTTAGGTCTAGTCTAATTTTCAATTTAATTAAAATGTTCGCTAACGTTGTTGCTTGACCAAAGCATTACGATTTATTTGCCTTTTAGGTATTTTACTGACCACTTTCGTTAGTGGCCTTTGTTCACGTTCGCTGTTCGTGAGTTATTAAGTTGTTTAAAGTGGACATCAGACCAAATATGTTACCGAATCGAGAAAATCTCGCAATTCGCTTCTTCGGAGTTGTTCATCTGTTTAATAATCTGGAATCTGTTTTCTCTGACCGTTAAACATACTATGACTAATGATTACATTATGAGTGTTTTCACAGCCTCGATATATATACGTCGGATCTATCCGGGAAAGATCAGGATTCGGGCGGGTTGAATGGAGTTCCTGGTTAGAGGTAGATGGCTCGTCAGCGAAGGTAGGCTGTGGATGTCCCTCGGACAGTGGATAGTAACTACGAGAACACAGCGGGTACAAGGATCCGGTTTATTAGACTCAGTCTCACAATACACAGTGACAGATAGCGGAGTGATGTCGCCGCGGCGGTCAAGCAGGAAGAGAGGCCCGTGTGCTGTGCGCTGCCCTTTAAGTAGCCCCTCGTAGTTGTGACTGCAGTCACTGTGGCGCTGGCATCGTGCTGGCAGCGTCTATGGCGCCATCTAGTAGCTAGCTCCATACTCCAGATCCGACACGGCCATCCTGCTGACACAGCCGTCCCTGGCTGTCGCTCATAGGCCCCGGGTGTGACTTGTAAGGGCTAGAAATGAAGAAAAAAAAAAAGATGATCGGCCATGGCCTTAGAAAGGAATCATCCTGGCATTCGCCTAGAGTGATTTCGGTAAACCATGGAAACCGAAATCAGGCTGTTAGTTGGTTGTTGCAATGGAGTCTTCAAGAATGCCCGTCTGAGGCGGTGCTGTTGCTTTTCTTGTGATCCCGGAAGGGTTTGTAGGATCCGTCACGGCTGTCTGGTTGCCCGGCTTGGTGAGGCTGGTTTGGCGTTGCTTCGCGGCCGTCTCCTTTTCACAGCGTCCGTCGAATGTGTGCAGATTCGGTGAACAATAGATGGTTAACCGCAGTATGTTCGGCTGTCCTGACTTAAAGAACAATTTTGTTGAATAATGACATTATCAATGTAATGAGGAAAAAAACTAAGGTAATCCAAGTTTAATGTATGCCTTTTCGATTTAACATGAAATAAATGTACTATCTTCATAACATCAAATCAAGTTTTAGAAACTCATTTTCTTCCTGGCGAAGCCCCAGGGAAATTTGAAGTGTTTTCTGGACACTAAGGTGAATAAATTTCTTTCCAATCCTTATAAAAGAACGAATTTTCCTGATAGGACCATACATAGACGTTCTTGTCGTGATGTCTGATGGCTGTAAAGTTTAATGGTGCCAGATTATAAAATTCACTCTTCAAGGCGAGGTCCACATAAATCATAAAATTTACTCTTCGAGGCGAGGTCCGAAACAAGGTAAAAACATTTACTCTTCGAGGCGAGGTCCGAAACAAGTAGAAAACATTTACTCTTCGAGGCGAGGTCCGAAACAAGGTAAAAACATTTACTCTTCGAGGCGAGGTCCGAAACAAGGTAAAAACATTTACTCTTCGAGGCGAGGTCCGAAACAAGGTAGAAACATTCACTCTTCGAGGCGAGGTCCGAAACAAGGTAAAAACATTTACTCTTCGAGGCGAGGTCCGAAACAAGGTAAAAACATTTACTCTTCGAGGCGAGGTCCGAAACAAGGTAGAAACATTCACTCTTCGAGGCGAGGTCCCATACAAATTATGGTGTTGGTAGCAAAAAATTTTAAGATTTCATTCCTAGTAGTCCTTGGGAATTATGGTACTTTGATGGCAACGTCCAGCATGGACTAAAAAGTTTGTTTTCCTTCTAAGGGATTAGAAGCTTCGTTCGTTGGATCGCGTGCGTAATATTTTGAACCAGAAGCACTTTGCTGATGTTAGTGTCCTGGTAAATGTTTTAGTTTGGTACGAGCTGCTACTGATGAGGAATGAATCAAGATGCTGAAGACTCGGCGGGAAGGAGTGCCTGCGCTATATTGCTGAATTTTACCTTTGTGCCGGAGTTTCTGGAGTGCAGAAATGAAAGGTGGGGAAACCCTGTACCGCTGGGTGGTAGGGAAGGCAATGATCCGTTGCTGTTTGGTTTTTGAATTATTTGTTTGTGATTTTTTGAGCGGTTGAGTAATACGAATTTTGTATTATCGTGGAAACACTCTTGTATCGTGCTTGCTGCAGAGATTTTCGGACGCATATCGGCATGAACGTTTTAGTCTTTCGGGTGTTTTCCTCTGCGGGTAGCCAGTTGTCTAACAAAGTTGTTTCCTGTGGCGGGTAGGGGCAGGTTTTGTTAACACCGGCGCGACTGTGTTCCTGTTTCGGAAGTAAACAAGTGCCATTCGTTTTCCTTCCCTCTACTGTAGTTCTAAATCGAAGGCCTGTAGGTACGCTGTCCCTGCTCGCAGATTTCCTCGTCCTTTTGCTCGTTTAGCGTCTTTGGGTTTCCTCCTTGCGAGTTTGAAGAGTGTGGCCATAACTTGGGAAACTGGAATATGCATTGTCGAGATTTTAAGCCAAGCCCTATAAACTGTCTCAGTTGCGTGATGATCCATAGAGGGGAGGAGGGAGTTTATATGTGCGCGCGGGTATCCTGTTTAGGTTGGGTCAAATGTTTCCATCTGTTATGACAAATCATAAGTATTTGATTTGGCTTTTAAGAAATGTGTATCTGGCTGTATTAAAGAAACTTGCAGCGGTTTCGATTTTCAGTCCGTGTTTTAAACTGTTAAATCCTGTCAGTGGTGGACGAAAAAAGTAGTCGATATGTGCTATTGCTATGCTATACACTACTGGGCCTAAAGATTTTATGACTGTTCTTTGAAAAGCTGCGCTTGTCGTCGGGTATAAACCTGAGTACTTGGTTGCCGGTATTTCATGGTAGCTGCTTGAAATATCCTTACAAAAAAAAAGTGAATCCTTTGCTACATGGTCTTCAATTGGAAGGCAATGGGAATTAATCTGTGATGGTATTGTCATTGAACTGACTATTGTCTAATTGTGTGCTGTCAGAACAGATGGTTTTGGACCGGTAATACGGGCCTTAGCGAATGGCTTGCGTTTAATAGTTCCAATGCTTTCTGCATAGCGGTCTCTTTTTTAAAATTTTTGTTTTGTTGCTTAGTGTCATTTTATGGGGCGACATTGTATTATGCGACACGGGTCTACGAGTTGCTTGTACGGTACGCCCATGTTGGCGCGTATTCCAATACATATGAAGACTGTCTAAAACGCTACAAATTTAGCAAGGGCGGGGGATATTGGGGTGGAACATTTGATTATTTTGGTGGTAATTAGGCTGGTCGGGTTACCGCAAATTCGCAACATCCAAGCGCTTTTCGGCATCTGCTAAAGGTGACTAGTTGACTTAGAGTCGATTCCTTGTTACAAGATTTCCTGCCATGGTAATATTTGTTTACTAGCTTGTAGTTAGAAAGTACGTGAAAAAAACATCTCTATAATCCTAGCTCGATGACCTGGCAGTTAGCGCGGGGTAGAGTCAAAGCGTAGCGATACTATGGCCAGGTGTATCCTTTTTCCGGACAATTTGATAGCGCTACTCTTTGAAGGAGGATCGTTAGAACCAGAGGCCAAAGTAAAATGGAAGCGACTCACCGTTGATGATCAGCCTTCAGTCCTCGCAGGTCCTGATGCACCAGTTGACCCGTCTGTAGGCGGCGACGAGAGAAGCGGCTCCACCCGCTCTTATGGGTACTGCGCTCCCGATGTCCCCACCGTCCGCAAAGGTAGCATGCTGCTTGGCTGTCCGCTGGGCCTGATGTTACTGCCCTGCTCGGGTCGGAGATGTC